>WNWK01057378.1:0-10755 GCA_009830355.1 Cherax destructor
TATTATTATTATTATTATTATTATTATTATTATTATTATTATTATTATTAATATTATTATTATTATTATTATTATTATAATGGAGTATGACAAAAACACCATCCTAGGTGATGGAGTATGACAAAAACACCATCCTAGGTGATGGAGTATGACAAAAAACACCATCCTAGGTGATGGAGTATGACAAAAAAGCACGATCCTAGTTGATGGAGTATGACAAAAACACCATCATAGTAGATGGAGTATGACAAAAAACACCATCATAGGTGATGTAGTATGACAAAAAACACGATCTTAGGTGATGGAGTATGACAAAAACACCATCCTAGGTGATGGAGTATGACAGAAACACCATCCTAGGTGATGGAGTATGACAAAAAACACCATCCTAGGTGATAGAGTATGACAAAAAACACGATCTTAGGTGATGGAGTATGACAAAAACACCATCCTAGGTGATGGAGTATGACAGAAACACCATCCTAGGTGATGTAGTATGACAAAAACACCATCCTAGGTGATGGAGTATGAAAAAAAAACACGATCCTAGTTGATGTAGTATGACAAAAAACACCATCCTAGGTGATGGAGTATGACAAAAAACATCATCCTAGGTGATGGAGTATGACAAAAAACACCATCCTAGGTGAGGGAGTATGACAAAAACACCATCCTAGGTGATGGAGTATGACAAAAACACCATCCTAGGTGATGTAGTATGACAAAAACACCATCCTAGGTGATGGAGTATGGCAAAAACACCATCCTAGGTGATGGAGTATGGCAAAAACACCACCCTAGGTGATGGCGTATGACAAAAACACCATCCTAGGTGATGGAGTATGACAAAAACACCATCCTAGGTGATGGAGTATGACAAAAACACCGTCCTAGGTGATTGAGTATGACAAAAACACCATCCTAGGTGATGGAGTATGACAAAAAACACCATCCTAGGTGATGGAGTATGACAAAAAAACACCATCCTAGGTGATGGAGTATGACGGGAACATCATTCTAGATAAGATATAATATTAATTAAGTAAGGTTACCCAGCCTTTGGTGTGTAACCTTGTAAAATGTCATATAGATCATGGAAGTCACAATGCGGATGTAACTAATCTCATCTACAAAAAATATTTGCCTGTCACCCATAATGGAACATCAGATACATATGTGAAGTTGACTAATAAAAGACCAGATGTCAGGGACACATAAATGTATAATTATTGACTCTTACATCATCACTACACCTGTTTTACATATAAGAAATTTACTACCTTTTATCTTACTCGCATACGTAATATACAGCCGCATACACTTTGTGGCCATTATAATTTTGTTTTAGAGGTGATATTCAATGATATTGAGACATAAATTGTATGGTATGTGATGTGTAGAGCAGACAATGTAGTGTGGGAAGACAGTCACAGCTCAGACACAAGAATGTGATTACTTCTCCAGTCAGTGCAGAATTCTTTGCATTTCTTTCACATTTTCATTGTAGATGAGCAACAACCTACTTGGGCAATTTTGAAAATCTCTCTGAAACTATATTAGGGACAAACATTTGGTGTCCCATTTACTGAATTAATCGATCTGTACTTTGTAGGTTAATTGTATTATCTTGGACTGATAGTTTAAAATATTATGCCTGAACTTTAATTATGAAAGAGTTGATAAAGAAGAATCTTGCGATAATCATTTAGAAATAATGGTACTATTTGGATTTGTTGGGTTATCCTGGGTCAAATTTTCATAATTTATTACCACTGTTTACCGATATTAAGGCACTGAATGCAAATATTGTAGGAATTCAATACAGCTGCCTGTAGAAAGATATAAAAAACTGATTTAAACTACATAAATGTTATTGAGAATGTATGTAAGTGATTATATATATGAGTGTTCCGGTGCTGTGATAGCCTTTACACACACCCAGCTGATTATGTGTACCTTCATCCTAGTGGCTCAACTCCTGAAATTCAACCAATGAGAAGCGCCCTTTGAGTGCTCATTTACGCCCATTGTGTTTTATAAGCTTCACTGTGAGTGGCGGAATGGAAGAGATTTAACCAATGAGGAGAAGGGTTGCTGGCGGTGTTATGGTTGAGGTAAGATGCTGTGATGGTGCACTGTACGGAATGATCAGATTTACTTCCTCTATTACCGGTATGTAATAAGAACTTTTCTCCATGCTTGCCCTCCTGTAAGCCCAATAAAGTGTTGTTCTCTGCAGTGGTATCCCCCACAGACCAGATAAGCTGATAATTAAAACACAGGAGGCAAAAGATTACTGGACCGGAGCATGTTTGGATGGTTCATTGTTCATAATTGACAATTATATTTCGTTGTTGTGATATGTGTTTTCTGTAGAGAGTGGAATAGCCTGCTAGTGGGTCTTTTACACGCAGAAACATCACTACCACCAAGCATTATACCCAGAACGCTCCAGGAGAACCTGGAAAACTGAGGGATACATGTGGGTTGAGTGGCCCGTGTGGGCCTTGGCAAGACTTTACTGAAAGAAATTTTGTTTAATATACTTTTAACTAGGCAGAGAGGGATCAGGTGAATTATTAGTTATTGTGACG
The DNA here is from genome assembly GCA_009830355.1 of Cherax destructor. Lineage (NCBI taxonomy): Eukaryota > Metazoa > Arthropoda > Malacostraca > Decapoda > Parastacidae > Cherax > Cherax destructor. Next base: position 2,595 of record WNWK01057378.1, read on the forward strand.
TATTCTGGAACACATTGATTAGTGCCAAGGTACTTTAGTAAAGGTGGTAGACTGTATTGATCTGGTCATAGACAGCAGACAACAGGAAATTATTACGACCTCAGCTGAGGTGCTTCAAGTGGCTCTCATTACAACTTCATTTCTTAACTAGACTGAGCAATTAGCGTGTCCTCTTATTTCACGAGCAATTATTTTACAAGGTATTGAGATTATTTCTTCAATTCGGAGTACGTTGTAATTAATACATTCTCCTGAGCTGTCAAAATGTTTATATATAAACTTAAGGACCTTAATGATAGATCTGTGTAAAGAAGTCTTGATGTTTAATTATTTTGCTGCTCTTGTGATATATTTTGGTTATACATGCACTCTATCTTCTGACACATGCATTCTTGCATTGTACATTTAATTTGCAGATTAATCTGGTAATAGTTTGGTCAATGTTTACTTTATTCCCAGGTCAGAACCTTGTCAGTATTACACAGTATCCATAACCAGACTGTATTTATAAAGCATTTAACACACTGATATCTTGTGGTAATTGCTTTTTATCTATATATTAGCCATAATGCAATAAGTCATGAACGAGTAATTGATCTTTGGTTGACTGTGTTGCTTGTGCACTTTACCACACTACCACTAACGCACAGTCAATTTCACTAATTCCTTCATGCAATCACTTTTTTTTTTTAAGCTTTACAGTATTATATCATTTAATTATTTTAGGTTTGATTTGGTTATGTTGAGTTAGGTTGGATTGGGTTTGGTTGGGATACATTAGTTTCTTGCTTTTCCACAAATAAAATCTATCTTGAATGCACATGTACATCAGTTTTGGACAGTTTAACTCGTAAAATAAACTGATGTTGGACCTAGGATTAAAGTGAACAGTAATAAATTGTTTCTCAACAATTGTAAATATGCATACTTTTATGAGCAAACTTTATTTTTATTAGCCTTTAGGTCTATAGGGAGGCTGAAAATGTAGATACAGTGGACCCTCGGTTAACGAAATTAATCCGTTCCAGGAGCTATTACTTAATCTGAATCTTTCGTTATCTGAAACTTTATTTCCCATAAGAAATAATGTAAATACAATTAATTCGTTCCACAAAAAAATAATCACTCAAAATAAAAAAAAATAACATTTACTTACCTTTATTGAAGAGACTTGCAGGCATCTGGAAGATATGTACATGATGATTGGAGCAGGTGTTAGTGGTTGGAAGGGAATCCCTCCAAAAGGACTTCAGGTGACAAGTCCCTCTCTGGGGTTACTTCCTTCTTGGTCTTTTAATGCCACTAGGACCAGCTTGAGAGTCACTAGACCCTGCCTGGTGAAGTAGCTGTCCACAGTCCTCTGTTTCTGGCGACTCTTCAACACTTTTCTGAAGTACAACATGGCTCTGTCACTGAAGTGGTTGCACAGAAGGCTCATTTCAGCTTGCTCAGGGTGGTATCTTTCAACAAATGTCTGCAACTCATTCCACTTTGTACACATCTCCTTAAGCACTGAAGAAGGCACCTCCTTATCTCTCTCTCTCTTCCTTTGAAGCAATAACCTCAGCTGTGGTCTGTTGCTGTTCCAGATGAAGCTCTTGCAGCTCTCCAGTTGTTAGCTCTACCCTGTGCTCCTCCACCAACTCTTCCACATCCTCACCACTCACCTCCAACCCCAGGCTGTTCCCCAATTCCACAATATCTTCCACAACATGTTCCACAACAGGCACAGGGTCGTCAGGGTCAGCCTCAAATCCTTCAAAATTCCTCTCTTGGACACAATCCGGCCACAGTGGTCTCCAAGCAGAGTTCAGAGTCCTGGAAGTCACTTCCTCCCAAGCCTTACCTATAAGGCCTATGCAATGCACGATATTGAGGTGTTCTTTCCAGAACTCTCTTAGGGTCAATTCAGAGTCATTGGTCATATTAAAGCACCTCTGAAACAGTGCTTTGGTGTACAGTTTCTTGAAGTTGGAAATGACCTGCTGGTCCATGGGCTGGAGGAGAGGAGTGGTGTTAGGAGGCAAGAACTTCACTTTGATGAAATTTATGTTGTCAGGCAACAACTCTTGCAAGTTGTGAGGATGAGCAGGAGCATTGTCCAGTAGCAGGAGGCACTTGAGTGGCAATTTATTTTCCAGGAGGTATTTCTTCACACTAGGGCCAAACACTCCAGTCATCCATTCTTTGAAAATCTCCGTAGTGACCCATGCCTTGGTGTTAGCTTTCCAATGCACACACAATTTATTCTTGTCAACACCGTGATTCTTGAAGGGTCTGGGATTTTCATAGTGATGCACCAGTAAAGGCTTCACTTTAAAATCACCACTGGCATTGGCACACATCATAAGAGTTAGCCTGTCTTTCATAGGCTTGTGTCCTGGCTGTGCCTTTTCCTCCTGAGTAATGTAGGTCCTGTTGGGCATTTTCTTCCAAAACAGGCCTGTTTCATCACAATTAAACACTTGTTGGGGGAGGAATTGTTCAGCCTCTACGAACCCCTTGAATTCCAGCACAAATTTTTCAGCTGCACGTTTGTCTGAGCTGGCTGCCTCACCATGCCTCACAGCATTGTGTATGCCACTACGTTTCTTAAACTTCTCAAACCAGCCTTTGCTGGCTTTAAAATCACTCTCCTCACCACTGGTTGCAGGCATTGTCTTCACAAGATCTGCGTGCAACTTCCTTGCCTTTTCACAAATTATCGCCATAGAAATACTATCACCCGCTCTCTGTTTTTCATGGATCCACACCAACAACAACTTCTCAACCTCATCCACTGTTTTCGATCTTTGTTTCGTTAACAAATTAACCCCTTTTGCAACATTAGCTTTCTTGATCTCATTTCTCTGTGCCAGGATAGTGCCGATAGTAGATGGAGTTTTCTTGTACATCCTGGCAAGATCACTCAGACGTACACCACTCTCATATTTTTCTATGATTTCCTTCTTCAGTTCGATGGTGTTCCTCACTCTCTTTACCCCAAGGGTGCCACTAGGAAGCTTCTTTGGACTCATGGTGACTTATTTCACAGTGGCAATAACTAAAACCACCAAAAAATACACCAAATATATTGTGAATCTTTGAAAGAGCGCGCTGGGTAATGTTCTCTCAATGGTAAACAACGCTTCATTGGCGTCCTGCGCTTGCGCGGAGCAGGCGGACGCGTCTAATACCTTTCGGTAACCGAGGACTTTTTCGCTAACCGATTACGAAAAAAGCTTACGTTTTCCGAAACTTTCGTTAACAGGACCTTTCGTTAACCGAGGGTCCACTGTATTAGTCTGGTACTGTGCCTGTTTTCCATACGTAATGCTTCTGGAAATCTTTGCAAAAATGCCATAAGAAAATGGAAAAAGCAAATGATTTTAAGCTATTGAGGGAAGCAGGTGACAAAAAAAAAAAAAAAAAATAATGATGTTTTGGGCTCTGCTGAAAAAGAAATCAGATAGTCCAGGATGATGTAAAGAGGAGGAAAATTACTTCCAGCAAGCGTGCATGATCGTGTTAGATAGGAGCGAATGGAGACAAATGGTTTTTAGGACTTGACATGCTGTTGGAGTGTAGGCAAGGTAACATTTATGAAGTGTTTCAGGGAAACCGGCAGGCTGGACTTGATTCCTGGAGGTGGAAAGTACAGTGCCGGCACTCTGAAAGAGGGGTGTTAATGTTGCAGTTTTGTAGCTGTAGTGTAAGCACGCCTCTGGCAAGACAGTGATGGAGTGAATGATGATGAAAGTTTTTCATTGTCGGGCCACCCTGCCTTGGTGGGAAACGGCCTATGTGTTAATAAAAAAAAATAAGGACTTAAAAATTATAGAGTTCAGCAATATTTATGAAACTGGTATTAAGCAGTTTATTCTACAGATGAGTAAAAGAAGAAAGGAGGAACAAAGGAAGTTTGAAAAGTAAATGCTGTACTTTAATAGACAAGAGCAAGATGGACCGATTTTTTTTTTTTTAAAGTTGGTAAAAAATAAACTGTTAAAGACAAAATAAAATGATTGGGGGATGACAGCACAATCACTGAGGAGGAGGAGGAAATGTGAGAGATATTAAATAGAAAGTTTCCTCATCCTCATATCAGATATTGACAGGGATATAAGCCACAGTGCTGTGTCTTCCTTTGCAGATGACACCCGAATCTGTATGACAGTGTCCACCGTTGAAGACACGGCTAGACTCCAAGCAGACATAAACCAAATCTTTAAATGGGCTGCAGAAAACAATATGAAGTTCAATGATGAGAAATTAAAATTACTCAGATACGGAAAATGTGAAGAAATTAAAATCTCATCGGAGTACAAAACTAATTCCAACCACACAATAGAGCGAAAAACTAATGTCAAAGACCTGGGAGTGATCATGTCAGAGGATCTCACCTTCAAGGACCATAACAAAGTAGCAATTGCATCTGCTCGAAAAATGACAGGATGGATAATGAGAACCTTCAAAACCAGGGATGCCAAGCCCATGTTGACACTTTACAGATCGCTTGTTCTATCTAGGCTAGAATATTGCTGCACACTAACGGCACCTTTCAAGGCGGGTGAAATTGCTGACCTTGAAAATGTGCAGAGAACCTTCACCGCACGCATAAGTGCGATAAACCACCTCAACTACTGGGAACGCTTGAAGTTCCTAAACCTGTACTCTCTAGAACGCAGGCGAGATACATTATTATATACACATGGAAAATTCTCGAGGGCTTAGTACCAAACTTGCACACAAAAATCACTCCCTACGAAAGCAAAAGACTCGGCAGGCGATGTAACATCTCCCCAATGAAGAGCAGGGGTGCCACTAGCACGTTGAGGGACAACACAATAAGTGTCAGGGGCCCAAGATTGTTCAACTGCCTCCCAGCATACATCAGGGGGATTACCAACAAACCCCTGGCTGTCTTCAAGCAGGCACTGGACAGGCACCTAAAGTCGGTACCTGACCAGCCGGGCTGTGGTTCGTATGTTGGACTGCGTGCGGCCAGCAGTAACAGCCTGGTTGATCAGGCTCTGGTCCAACAGGAGGCCTGGTCACGGACTGGGCCGCGGGGGCGTTGACCCCTGGAATTCTCTCCAGGTAGACTCCAGGTAGTGTGTGTTTACAACAGAGAATATTTTATATGTAGCAGATTTAAATCCCAAACAAATGATTGAGTTAGAGGATATTGAGAACTGAAAAAGCAGTGAAGAAATTACTAAATGTTGACATAAAAGAGCAAAAAGACAAGATGAGATAGTGCCATGTGTGTTACAAGAGTGTCCAGAAGAATTGCATTATCGCCTTTGGAAAAAAATTATGATTACATTTCAGGTAGGAAAATTGGCAGACAAATGGAAGATGACACATTGTGCTGATATTTAAAAATGGTGACAGATGAGATTCTTTAACCCTTTGGGGGTCCAAGGGGGGTCTCTGAAACTCGTTCTCAGGGTCCACGAATTTAAAAAAAAAAATTATTTTTTCTTATGGAATGATAGAGAATCTTTTTCCGATCATAACGCCACAAAAATTATGAAATTTGATCGAAAACTAATGGAATTATGCTTTCGCGAAGTTAGCGGTAGCCATGACACTTACGCATCCGCGATTTCGCCCACTTTGAGCCCTATTTTCGGCACATTCCAATGTATCAGTCTACTAAAATTATAGCTATTTCGCTAGAACTCCATTTTTTCTATCGATTGAGTACAAGAAACTGCCTAATTACCAATTTCAACTACCCAAGATAGTTGTCAGAAAATGGCAATTTGGCCAATTTCACGCAAATTTCAAACGATGCCAATTTCAAAATAGGATCCATAATAAACAAGACAGACATTCCTGGCACTAAAATAACATCTTCTCTGTTCATTAGTTACGTCTTCAGGCCCCTCTTACATTACTTTTGCTTTCCATTTTAAATTTTTATTCTCACAAAAAAATAGAAGATTTATTGTTATGTATACAACTGCATCATTGTAAAAATGGTATAAATAATGTCAGAGCACTTGTGCATGAATATTAGACTCGCCAGTTGATGTGTATTGGACGCATGGTGTGATTTGTTTACTCTTGAACATAGTCAAAAATCGAACATTTTCGCTACTTTGAGCTCAATTTCAAGGTACTACTTGTTATTGTCAAACCAATCAAAATCATCTCTATTTCTGTAATATATCTTCCATTCTTTCAAATGAGAACAAGAAAACGAGAATACAACAATAAATACCATACGAAAATAGACTGCAATGTCGCTGTTTTAAACCAAAAACACGGTCAGTTTTTTTCCTCATTATGCACTGTGGGGTGCAGGAATTTTTTTATACTCGCACACTGACCGCACAGACCCATTCTATCACATCTAGGCCTAACAGCCTGTTTCTGTTGATTTGGGGGCGCTAGTTTAGGCGTACTAGTCGTCAATAACCCCAGTGCGTAAGACGACTAGCGACCAAAACCCGAAAGGGTTAAACTATAGGCTGGTTTCATTGACACGTGTTGTAAAAATATTAGAAAAAAGCCTTCAGAGAAAAGTGGATAAGACATTTGGAGAATAACTTATTGATGTCATGAGTGGAATGCCGCCAGGATCTGTACTTGCTCAAAATGTTTTTAATTTATGTAAATGGTTTACCAGAAACAAAAACTAAATGTTGCAGATGGTCAAAAATATGCAAATCAAAATTACTATATAATTCTCTTCAGGATGACCTGAATAAATTATAAATGAGATAATAGAAGGATGCTGGAATTTAATGTAGGTGATGTCATGTAATAGTGAAATATGGTCACATGAATAATATATACTGTGTGGTAAAGTATTGGAAGTGTCAGAGAATGGTACATAGGAGTTATTACAAAAAAATTGTCATTGAAAATTAGATAAATGAAATTGTGAGGAACTTTCTTGTTACTCAAGCGAATTATAAAATACAGTGGTACCTCTACTTATGAGCAGCTCCCAACTCAAACAATTATGTAATGTATTTTTGTAGGTGCTTTTGTAAGTGTATTTTGGGGGTCTGAAATGGATTAATCTAATTTTCATTATTTCTTATGGAAAAAAATTCCTTCAGTATCGGCATTGAATAGCGTCTGGAGCAATTAACTCGTAACTCAGGTACTGTACCACTGTATATGGATGAAGAAATGCTAAAATATATTTTTATATAATGTTCGTTTTATGCCAAAATTGGAATATACAGTGATGGTGTGGCACCCACACCTTCAAAAAAAAATATGGCTGAGTTAGAAAAGGTTCAAAGAGGAGATAGAAAATAGTTACCAGAGTTTATAAACATGAGTTACAATGAAAGGATGCACATGCTAGCTGATAGGAGGAAGAGAGGGACATGACTTCAGAAGGTCATACAAGGACAGTAAAGATTAGATAGAGATTCTTTCATACCTGCAACAGTGATATAAAGAAGCCACAGCTATAAATTGAGAAAAAAGACTGAAGGTATAGGAAATTTTGCTTCACAGAGTTGTAGATCAAAGGAATAGATTATAAGAGGATGTAGTAGGAGCCTCATTTATTAAATATTTTGAAAAATTGTGATGAATAAATTATAAGGGGACCCTGCAAGCATAAATCTGCTCCTGTATACAGCTACAAATACTTATGTAATTACAAATAGGTAATTACAGATGCATGACCCTGAATTAAAAAACATTATGATTTTATTAAAAATTTGTGCAAAATACTTCCCATGGCTAAATCTTTGTCAATATTTTAACTTATGAATATGAATATTAACCAGGTTAGAGCAGTATTTAAAGATATGGCTTGTAAAACAAAATGAGCAAAAATTTGAGAGGTTCCTGTGTACCTGTTTGCTGACTCATGTGGGCAAACATCATAAAATTGGTACTCTTCCAGATTTCTTCCTTGCTGTGAAAATTAATTTTTTCTAGGTGCTGACATTCTGGAAAAAATAAATTTGGTTAATGCCATACTGTATAACTTATCACAGGATGGAGATAGTGCAGTCTGGAAGAAAGTGCGGAAATTGAGTGGTAAATTCTCCTTGACCCCCCCTGTTCTTCAGGTTGCTGGTGTGATATAAGCACACCCTCTTGCCGTTGCCACTGAAATTGGTAAATCTCGTCCGCATTTCTCAGGGGCTACATCTATGCCCTCGTTCCTTTCTTCTAAGTCTGCCCCGCGTTAAAGCCC
>WNWK01057379.1:0-10754 GCA_009830355.1 Cherax destructor
TTTGAAGAGGCATGGGGGGTTGGGGGCCCCCCTTTTTCAAGGTTCCTCAATCCATCCTATCTTTTTCCTACCCGGGATGAGGTAGATCATTGTTGTGGCCTTTAAAAGGAGATCCTTGACATTATCACTCCCAAGTCCTTCACATTTTTTTTTTCCCTATTGTATGGTTAGAATTTGTCGTATACCTTGAAAATTTTTTTTTTCCCCTTTTTTCCATTCAGAGTTAAATTTCTCCTCATTAATCAATTTTTTTGGGAGGGCCCATTTGAATTTTTTGGGTTGATATCCGTTGGAGTTTTATGTCTTAAAGGAGGTCACGTCATGGCAATCGGGGTGTCATCCCAAAGGAAAAAGGGGTTGGTTACATCTCTGTCTATAAAAAAAATGAGGATGAGGAATAGAAGGGGAGTTTTTTGGCCCTTTGGGGGAACAGACCCCACCAGTGCCTAGGACTTTACTCTGTTTACTATTATTTTTTGTCTTCTATTTGTCGGGAAATTATAGATCCATCTACCAATTTTTCCTTTTATTCCTTTATCACCATTTTGTGTCATTACGCAATGGTCACATTTGTAAAAAATTTTTTTAAAGTCTTTTATACTACATCTGTTTTTTGTTTACCCTCAACAGCATCCAGGACCCGGGTCATAGTGGTCCGGGGGGGGGGGGACAGGCAGGAGCGACCTGTCAAAACCCTGTGTTGCCCGGGGTTTGTAATTGATGGGATTAGGTGGTTGGGATCTTGCTTTTTAAAAACCCCCGCTAAAAAATTTTTATGATGGGGTTTAAAATCGGTCTGTTTTTTTTTAATTCTTTACTGCCCCCTTTTGTGAGGGGGGTTTGTCTGTTTTTTTTAGTGGGGGGGATGCCCACTGTGCCCATGCTCCCCCCCAAGAATGCTGAAGGCACGGATAGAGTCTTCAAATTTTTGATGAACTCGGAGTTCCACGAGTCTGGGCCTGGGGAATGAAAGGGCATGTCTTTACCCCCTTTTTTTCAAAGTCTTGGGGAGGAATAATATCCGTTTTTTTTTAAGATGACCAAACTTTGAGTTTCGGTCATAAAGAATTCATTTGGATTGCCCCCCCAGTCTGGGCAGCGGCTCACTGAACACTGAGTCGTATTAACTTAATATTCCCCAAATTTCGGCTGTCATCTGTGTATGTCCCATCCCCCTAAGAAAAGGCCCCAATACGGGATGTTTTTTTTTTCCCTTTTTTTTGGGGGATAAGAGAAAAAAGCTTTTTTTTTTCTTTTATCTTTTTTTCTTCCTGAGTTTCTTTTTTTGTAAGATTCCTTCAGTTTAAAGTTCGATATTTGCAATTTCAACCAGTGCCCCCCGATTTCAGATTTTTGGGGCCCCTCTAAGTTTTTTGGTGACTCTTCCCCTTTCCCAAATAGGAGCACTTCTTTCTAGTTTATATTTCTTTTTTTTTTTTTGGGAAAGTGTCTTGGGCAGATCTCAAGAACCACACAGTTCATTTTTTTGGATCTTTTTGGGGCCCTGTTTTTTTGGATATTTTCCCAGCTTGTTTCATTTAGGACAGGTTGACTTGATTCCATTGTTGTTTTGTTTTTAAAAATTTTAAATTTTTTGAAGAGACATTCCGACTGATCACATTTTGCTGGTCAGGGGCCCCGCATCAGTCTGTACCCCATTATGTTGTGATCGAGTGTTTTTCTTTTATACGGGGTTTTATTCCTATCAGTTTTTCGTTGTTAGTGGGAAAAAGGGTCCCGCGATTTTTTTAGTCTTGTAGGTCTAATATTTGTGGTTTGGTGAATTTGGGGAAAATTTAATAGTTGTGTGTGAATTTTCATCTGCGCTGCCCCCGGGGATTTTGCTAAAACATTGTTTGCTATATTCTCCAATTTTTTTGGGTTTTAAGTTGAAATCTCCCCGTGTAAGATGTTTGGGGCAGGGGTTGGGGGATTTTCCCGACAGTGGTCAATTTTTTAAAAAATGCCCCCCAATTGCTGGGGGAAAAAGGATCCATTGATACCACCACAATGACAAGGTTTTTTATTTTCAATCTTTACTGCCAAAATTTAAAATACATCATTTAAGGGGTTTTGTAGTTCTGAGAAAATTTTTGGGTTTTTGACTAAACCCCCCCCAACCTTGTTGTCTGTTTGGGGCTGTCCATCGAATTTTAAACCCATCCATATTTTTTTTCATAATGATCCTTTTTGTGGGTCTCTGTGAATGCTACAAACATTGCATTTGACTCCCTGAAAACCCTTTATGGGAATTTTTTGTTTTTTGAGGCTTTAGACCCTGTATGTTTGCAAAGACAAATGTCATATTGGTGGAATTTAGGGGAGTTTGAAATTTGGTTAGATAAATACATGAGTGAGAGGGGGGATTTTTGGGGAGGACAAGAAAAAAATTATCAAAAATTTTTTCTTGGGGCAGTGAAGATTTTTCAAATATTCTATTAGTGGGGTGGGTTTTGGGAAAGACTTGCCCTTTTCCCAAAGGCCCCCGGGGTTCCTCCTTTCTTTTATTCCTTTTGTTCTTATGAAATTAATAAAAAATTTTTAAGAGTGGATTAGTCTTGGCATCATATTTTGTTAAAGTCTGAAATCATTTTAAAAACATAAAAAAAATCCCTTTAAAAATTAAGGGTGATTTATATGTACCCAAAAAATTTGGGGGCCCGGTCCTCGCTGTGCTGGGCCAAAACCAGTACCCAGAATGGCCGAAATCGTCTGGCGTCCATCTCGGGGTTACTTGTAAATTGTTCCAGCTAGGGGTTAGGTTCATCTTCTGTAATTGGGTAAATTAAACAAAGTTTTGATGTCATTTCAGAGGGGGGCGCACGGGGTATATTTTTGGGGGATGGGACTCACCCCCCTTTGTCTTCCGCAACACTCAACTCTGCTAAAAACATTTGATGGCCGAGACCACCCAGGCAGACACAAGAAAACTTCCCGAAGCAGTGATAACTCAAGAAAGAGAAGGAGTCCCCCTTTTACACCCCGAAAGAGGAACAGCAAAAAAACCCTCGGGGGAAATTTTCGGGGGTCAGGAGCGGAAATACGGCGGGGGCCTGAGGCCCCCAGGGACCCGCAACACTTAGCAGGAAGTACCCGCTGTGTGAGCCCTTCCGGTCCCCCAAGGGTTCCGTCAGCGGGTCCTTTCCTACAGTGGTTCAGATGGTGATCGCGAGTGCTTCTACCACAGCAGCTCTGGATCTACTGGTGCTAGTGGTCCTTCAGGGGGGTGGGCCCAATCTGAAGTGCCTCGGTCCTTTGGGGTTTGGGGTGGAGCAGGTTTAGGTGGTGGAGCAGGTTCAGGGGGTGGAGCAGGTTGGTGGAGGGCAGGTTTGGGGGGGGAGGGTTCGGGGGGGGAGCAGGTTCAGGGGGGAGCAGGTTCAGGGGGGGAGCAGGTTCAGGGGGGGGGGGGTTGGTGGTAGCAGGTTTGGGGGGGCGGTTGGGGGGGGGAGGCGGGGGGGGGGGTTCGGGGGGATTGGTGGTGGCGGTGCAGGAGGTGGTTTGGGGTGGGTCAGGGCAGGAGGTGGATCAGGTGCAGGTGGTGGATCAGGGCAGGAGGTGGTCAGGACAGGTGGTGGGGTGGGGATCAGGACAGGAGGTGGTTTGGTGGGCATCAGGACAGGAGGTGGATTTGGTGGGGTCAGTACAGGAGGTGGGTCAGGGAGGAGGTGGATTTGGTGGTGGATCAGGTACTGGGGTGGTCAGGTGCAGGAGGTGGATTTGGTGGTGGGTTAGGACAGGTTGGGGGTCAAGACAGGAGGTGGATCAGGTGGGAGGTGGTTTGGTGGTGGATCAGGTACAGGTGGTGGATCAAACAGGAGGTGGATCAGGTGCAGGAGGTGGATTTAGTGGTGGATCAGGTGCAGGTGGATTTGGTGGTGGATCAGGTACAGGAGGTGGATTTGGTTGGGGGTCAGGTACAGGAGGTGGATTTTGGGGGTGGATCATACAGGAGGTGGATTTGGTGGTGGATCAGGTACAGGAAGTGGATTTAGTGGTGGATCAGGTACAGGAGGTGGCTCAGGTGCAGGAGGTGGATTTGGTGGTGGATCAGGACAGGAGGTGGATCAGGTGGGAAGTGGATTTGGTGGTGGGTCAGGTACAGGTGGTGGATCAGGGCAGGAGGTGGGTTTGGTGGTGGGCAGGTACAGGTGGTGGACGACAGGATTTGGGTCAGGTGCAGGTGGTGGATTTTGGGGGTGGATCAGGTACAGGTGGTGGATCAGGGCAGGAGGTGGATCAGGACTGGTGGTGGATCAGGTACAGGAGGTGGATCAGGTGCAGGAGGTGGGTTTGGTGGTGGAACAAGTGCAGGTGGATTTGGTGGTGGATCAGGTACAGGAGGGGGATCAGGTGCAGGAGGTGGATCAGGTGCAGGAGGTGGATCAGGACGGTGGTGGATTTGGTGGTGGATGGTACAGGTTGGGGGTTTGGCGGTGGATCAGGTGCAGGAGGTGGATCAGGTACAGGTGGTGGATTTGGTGGTGGTTCAGGTGGTGGATTTGGCGGTGGTTCGGGTGGTGGATTTGGTGGTGGATCAGGCGGTGGACTTGGTGGTGGATTTGGAGGTGGGTCAGGCGGTGGACTTGGTGGTGGATTTGGAGGTGGATCAGGCGGTGGACTTGGTGGTGGATTTGGAGGTGGATCAGGCGGTGGACTTGGTGGTGGTTTAGGTGGATTTGGAGGGGGTTCAGGTAGTGGATTCGTGGTGGTTCAGGTGGAAAAGGCTCAGGTGGCGGCAGCGCAGCGGCTTCTGGAGTGGCGGTGGTGGCGGATGTCTGACCAACAAACCTGGAGTTACCTGTTCAGGTTCAGGTTCTGGCTTCCATGGTGGTGGCAGCAGCGGCGGCCGTGGCAGCTTCCAGTTGGTGGCAGTGGCGGCGGCTACGGCGGCGCTGATGGCACTTCCTTTGCTACTGGATCAGCCTACACTGGTGACACAGTGGTGTCAAAGGTATCAGGGTGGACGTCAGGAGTCCCTGAGTATCAGTAGTCGGGAGTTCCTGAGTGTCAGCAGTCAAGAGTCCCTGAGTATCAGTAGTCGGGAGTTCCTGAGTGTCAGCAGTCAAGAGTCCCTGAGTATCAGTAGTCAGGGAGTTCTGAGTGTCAGCAGTCAGGAGTCCCTGAGTGTCAGCAGTCAGGAGTCCCTGAGTGTCAGCAGTCAGGAGTCCCTGAATGTCAGCAGTCAGGAGTCCCTGAGTGTCAGCAGTCAGGGCCACTGTGTCACGTCATGTCAGTCATCATAACATGTGTTTAGAGAGAATAATTCAGTTTACAAAAGTACATCATAACACCTGAAGGACCAGGAAAGGTCAGAGTTGTTATGACTGGCCTACCATGGTTCGAGTCTCAGACATTCTGTGATAGTACAAGTGTTTCCTGACGCGGTATTAGTCATATGATGACCCGCCACTGGAGCTTTTGGTCACCTGACCGAGGCCTTCAGCTGGCTTACCGCTCCACCCCTTTAAAAATTAATATTATTACACCTTCCTAAACTGCCGTTTTATTCGTCAGGAGAGAGAACTAGTGTCTCCTGACACTAGTAATTCAGTGTCTCCCGACACTAGTAATTCAGTGTCTCCCGACACTAGTAATTCAGTGTCTCCGACATTAGTCTCAGTCATATAGATGATCCGTTAATAAACATTACCTAAACATAATGTTTGTGAGGCAACAGGACAAGTGTTTCCTGACGAGAATCTTAGTCATCATTACCTAAATTATAGTGGTGGTGCGTGTTATAAATCTTGGCTGTGGAACTCACAATTATAGTGGTGGTGCTTGTTATAACTCTTGGCTGTGGAACTCACAATTATGTCACTCTCTGTTTATATGTATTAATAAAAAGTTATATAATGTTAGATTAATTTCCTATAAACTTCCTTCTAACTGGTGCATAATTTTTATCTATATAAATAAAAATTAAATACTGACTATTGAACTCTTTGACAGAGTCGTAAATAAAAAAAATATATAATTGATGTACACTTGAGAGGCCAGGCGTGGCAGTCCCAGGAAGGTGACCCACCAGGTGTGGCAGTCCCAGGAAGGTGACCCACCAGGAGTGGCAGTCCCAGGAAGGTGACCCACCAGGAGTGGCAGTCCCAGGAAGGTGACCCATCAGGCGTGGCAGTCCCAGGAACGTGACCCACCAGGCGTGGCAATCCCAGGAAGGTGACCCACCAGGCGTGGCAGTCCCAGGAACGTGACCCACCAGGCGTGGCAATCCCAGGAACGTGGCCCACCAGGCGTGGCAATCCCAGGAAGGTGACCCACCAGGCGTGGCAGTCCCAGGAACGTGACCCACCAGGCGTGGCAGTCCCAGGAACGTGGCCCACCAGGCGTGGCAGTCCCAGGAAGGTGACCCACCAGGCGTGGCAGTCCCAGGAAGGTGACCTCTGCACCACTATTGTCATCAAAGATTTGTTAAGTTATACCATGAATTAAGGAAAGATCCTGGACTTCACCTTACGAAACAGACAAAGCAAATGCGATAGTAATTATGAACAAGGTAGATTATAATGCAAAAATGAACATGTTATTAAAAGACAGGGTGAACTTACGTGCCCCTTAAGAGTCACTGAGTGAACATGCCCAGGGCCTCTCCTGCCCTTCATGCATTAGCAAGTAGCAGGTAACAGTCGCTACAAACTCACTCCCTACAGACCACCTCGCAAATGCTGCAGTCAGTGCTGGGTTCACATAACAAGGTGTGATGGCTAGTCACACTAGTGAAAAGTGTTTTTAAGTTCCCTCCTTCTCAGTAGTGTTGTTACGAGCTATTAATTAAAAATTAGCAAGTGTCTGTAATGTATGACTAGTGTCTGTAATGTATGACTAGCTGCTGCCAGGGAGCACCCAGTGTGACGTTCCCTCAAACAAACTTAACTCATCTCTCAGGCCACACAAAATAAACCAAGTGTATGTTTCTTCAGTTGAGGTCATTCCCTAGAATGCGACCAATACCAGTTGATTAAGTGCAAGAGCAGTATGTGTAGGAAGCTTGTCCATACGTCTCAACCACCCGGAAGTCGAACCCTGGTTCTCCAGGTTGTGAGGCGGGGCTGTACCACTGAGGTATAATTGTTACTTGTTTTAGTTATGTTGAAATTAAAGCGCTAAGCCCGTATGGATTGTTGGAGTGGCTACAACTCCCTAAGAGGCTGAGGTGTCATACGAAGATCAAGTGAAACTTTGGCTCGTATGTTTCCAGGAATTGTGAAGGACACAGCGGACGTGTGGACACACCTCAGACTACGGACGTGTGGACACACCTCAGACTACGGAGGTGTGGACATACCTCAGACTACGGACGTGTGGACACACCTCAGACTACGGACGTGTGGACACACCTCAGACTACGGACGTGTGGACATACCTCAGACTACGGACGTGTGGACACACCTCAGACTACGGACGTGTGGACACACCTCAGACACACAAGTCTCATACAAGTTAATGTACAGACTAAGAGTTGTTAACCTACATCAGCTCAGTTTAAACTCAGGTGAATTTAAATTATACTGCCAACCCTGGAATCCACCTACAACACATGATAATACCGAGGTAACTATTTACTGCTGGGTGAACATTAGCAGAAAATAAAAACTTGGCCATGTTTCTCACTACCTAGGACTCTAACCCAGTTCCCTTGGAATGAGAGACTTTCACTATTATAACTGGAATGCTGAGAAGTGAGTGAAGTTTGTAGTCTTTGGCCCTCAATGGAAATAATTCACTGTCTAACTTTTTTGGGTTATCCTAGGTTCTCTACACATATGCTGCTATGTATGATAATCTATGTAACTGTATTTGTGTATACCTGAATAAACTTACTTACCCCAAGTCAGTATTTCTGCGGTCTTCTTTCCACTTGGTGGGGTTAAACTCCAAGAGCCAGTTGTTGGACCAGGCTTGCAGCCTGTGAAAATCCCTTTGTAGTCTTGCCTGATCCTCATCCGATTGAATTTTCCTCATTAGCTTCACATTGTCTGCAAACAGGCACACTTCTGAATCTATCCCTTCCGTCATGTCATTCACATATATACCAGAAACAGCACCGGTCCTAGGACTGACCCCTGTGGAACCCCACGTCATAGGCCCCCACTGTGACACCTCATCACGTACCATGATTCGTTGCTGTATTCCTGTCAGGTATTCTCTGATCCACTGCAGCGCCTTTCCTGTTATACCTGTCTGGTCCAATAGCTTTTCACTAATAATTTCTTGTGTGGAACCGTGTCGAAAGCCTTCTTACAGTCCAAGAAAATGCAATCTACCCACCCTCTCTCTCTTGTCTTACTGCCGTCACCTTGTCATTAAAACTCCAGTAGGTCTGTGATACAGGTTTTTTCCTGCCCTGAAACCGTGCTGGTTGTCGTGTATAAGTTCATTAATTTCTAGGTGCTCTGCCACTCTTTCCTGATAATCTTCTCCATGACTTTGCATACTATACATGTCAGTGACACAGATCTGTAGTTTAATGTCTTATGTCTCTCTCCTTTCTTAAAAATTGGGACTGCATCTGCTGTCTCCCACACCTGATTAGTAGCCCTATTTCAATAGATGTTTTGAAGACTGTTGTTAGTGGCACACAGCGCCTCTGCTCCTCTCTCAGGACCCATGGAGATGTCCAGTCCACCGCCTTTGAGGTACATGTTTGCTTAGCTGCCTCTTCACCTCCTCCTTGGTTGTGTGTATTGTATCCAGCACTTGGTGTACCCCACCATTCCGGCTTTCCGGAGTCCTTTCTGTCTCCACTGAAAATACTTCCTTTAATCTCACGTTGAGATCCTCACATAATTCTTGGTCATTTATAGTGATCTTCCCCTCTTCCTTCCTCAGCCTGATTACCTGGTCCTTGACTGTTGTTTTTCTTGATGTGGCTGTACAACAGCTTCGGGTCAAACTTGGTTTTCGATTCTGTCATATTCGTTTCTGGCTCTTCGACTAATCTCCTTATTTTCCTGGGTCCTTTGTCTTCTATACATTTTCCATTCTCTAGTGCACTTAGTTTTGGCCTCTACACCTTTGGGTGAACCAAGGCTCGTTTTGTCTTCCCAATATTGCTGATTTACTGATTTTCCCACCTGTTATTTCCCTCTAACCTCATACAGGAAATTTCTCATGCCTGTGTAGTCCCTCTTTATAGTTTGGCTTCTCCCATCCTACTCTATCTGCTTCCGCTCCACTTGTAACTCTACTATGTTCTTGAAGCTCAGGACTACGTGATCACTAGCCCTGAGAGATCTTCTATGTGATGTCCTCAATGTCTGAACTACTCAAAGTGAATATGAGGTCCAGTCTTGCTGGTTCATCCTCTCCTCTCTCTCTTTGGGAGTGTCCCTAACATGTTGGTGCATGAGGTTTTCAGTACCACCTCCATCATCTTAGCCCTCCACGTTTCTGGTTCCCCATGTGGCTCCAGGTTTCCAGTCAATTTCCTAGTGATTGAAGTCATCCACAACTAGTAACTTTGCCCTCTCGCGTGGTCCCTTCTTTTGTGTGTGTGTGTGTGTGCTCACCTAGTTGTGGTTGCAGGGGTCAGTCATAGCTCCTGGCCCTGTGTGTGTGTGTATGTACGTGAAGTATACATACCTATCTGTATTTACCTATTTGTGGTTGCAGGGGTCTATTCAAAGCTCCTGGCCCCACCTGTCTTATTTTCATTGGGTTTTCCTATTTTAACCCAAATTCTGTCCCTCTCTTTTCTGGTGTGTGTGTGTGTGTGTGTGTGTGTGTGTGTGTGTGTTTGTACTCACCTAATTGGTTGCAGGGGTCGAGACTCAGCTCCTGGCCCCACCTCTTCGCTGTCCGCTACTGGGTCTCTGCTCTCCCTGCTCCATGAGCTTTATCATACCTTTCTTAAAACTATGTATGGTTCCTGCCTCCACTATATCTTTCTCTAGACTATTCCACATCCACTACTCTGTGGCTGAAGAAATGCTTCCTAACATCCCTTTGACTCATCTGAGTCTTCAGCTTCCCGTTGTGTCCCCTTGTTTCTGTGTTCCCTCTCTGGAACATCCTGTCCCTGTCTACCTTGTCGATTCCCCGCAGTATTTTGTATGTCGTTATCATGTCTCCTCTGACCCTTCTTTCCTCCAGTGTTGTTAGTCCCTATTTCCTCAACCTTTCTTCTAGGACAGACCCCTGAGTTGTGGAACTAGCCTTGTTGCAAACCTTTGCACTTTCTCTAGTTTCTTTCGTGCTTGACCAGGTGTGGGTTCCAGACTGGTGCTGCATATTCTACTATGGGCCTGACCACGGTGTACAGGTGTCTTGAACGATTCCTTGTTTAGGTAACGGACGCTAATCTTAGGTTTGCCAGTCGCCCATATGCTGCCGCAGTTTCTGGTTGATGTGTGCCTGGAACGACTTGGCGTTATACTCACCCAGGTCTTTCTCCTTTGCACAGGTTTGTAGCCCTTGTCCACCTAGCCTGTACTCTGTCAGCGCTTCTTTGTCCTTCTCCGATCTTCATGACTTTGCATTTGGTGGGATTGAATTAGAACAACTTCATTACTAATCTCATGTGAGGGAAATGTGTCAAAGGCCTTTCAGTCCAGGAAAAGCAATCCCAACCCCCACTTCTTTTCTTGCCTTACCTCTGTTACTTATCATAGAACTCTAGGGGGTTTGTTACACAGGTTTGCCTTCCCGGAATCCGTGCTGTCTGGTTTTTATTATCCTGTTCAGCTCGGCGTCCCACTATTCTTTTTCCCGATGATTTTTTCCGGGGTTTCCCTATACAT
>WNWK01057380.1:0-10754 GCA_009830355.1 Cherax destructor
TTAACCTGAGTGTAAAAGGGAGCTTGGAGCAAAGAAACACAGTAGAAGATGCTTTGAATTTGTATTTCCTTCACCAAGAAGTTATGAATATATAAGACTTTTGTCTTTTCCTTCACCAAGTAAATAGAAAAGGGCTTTTTACACATATGTACACTATATACAAAGGAGTAGTATTTAGTGCACGCCACGGTTGTCTAGGCTAAACAGCAGCCAAAAGACAGACAACGTTCCACAACCAGCTCTATGCAGGAATTCCAATGACAAACCGCGAGTGGTATCCACGTCACCTTTGTCATTGTTAAATTCGCATTTTAATTGGCTGAACCGAGTCGTTGATTTGATGATTGGGCCCCATCAATAAACCCTTAACGATGGTTCGCTGGTTGGAGGGGAGCCTATGTGGGTGTGTTTAACATGCTCCGAATAAAGGTTACATACTCTTTGCATGCAACAGCATCGAAAGTCAAGTCTGACCCGAAGCTGTTGTATAGCCACATCAGGAGGAAGACAACAGTCAAGATTTAGGTTATCAGGCTGAGGAAAGAAGATGGAGAGCTCACAAGAAACGACCAAAAAGTATGTAAGGAGCTCAACATGAGATTTAAAGAAGTATTTACAGTGGAGAAAGAAAGGGACGTGCCAAAAAGTGCTGAATGAAATACACACAACCGAGGAGGAGGTGAAGAAGCTGCTAAGTGAACTTGATACCTCAAAGGCAGTGAGACCAGACAATATCTCTCCATGGGTCCTTAGAGAGGGAGCAGAGATGCTGTGTGTGCCACTAACAACAATTTTCAACACATCCATTGAAACTGGGCAACTACCTGAGGAATGGAAGACGGCAAATGTAGTCCCCATTTTTAAGAAAGGAGACAGACACGAGGCACTAAACTACAGAACAGTGTCACTGACGTGTATAGTATACAGAGTCATGGAGAAGATTATCAGGAGAGTGGTGTAGCATCTAGAATTGAACAAGCTTATAAACGACAACAAGCATGGATTCAGGGAAGGAAAATCCTGTGTCTCAAACCTACTGGAGTTTTATGACAAGGTAACAGAAGTAAGACACGAGAGAGAGAGAGAGAGGTGAGTAGATTGCACTTAGTTGGACTGCAAGAAGGCCTTCGACACAGTTCCTCACAAGAGATTAGAGCAAAAGCTGGAGGATCAGGCCTACATAACAGGAAGGGTACTAATTGATCAGAGAATACCTGGCAGGTAGGTAACAACGAGTCGTGGTACGTGACGAGGTGTCAGAGTGGGCGCCTGTGACGAGCAGGGTTCCTCAGGGGTCAGTCCTAAGAGCACTGCTATTTTTGGTACATGTGAATGACCTGACGGAAGGGATAGATTCAGAAGTGTCCCTGTTTGCAGATGACGTAAAGTTAATGAGGAGAATGAGGAGAATTAAATCGGATGAGGATCATGCAGAACTACAAAGAGACTTGGACAGGCTGGAAGACTGGCCCAGCAACTGGATCCTCGAATTTAACCCCACCAAATGCAAAGTATTGAAGATCGGGAAGGGCAAAGAAGACCGCAGACAGAGTATATGCTAGGTGGCCAAAGACTGCAAACCTCACTTAAGGAAAAAGATCTTGGGGTGAGTATAATATCTTGCACGTCTCCTGAAGCGTACATCAACCAGATAACTGCTGCAGCATATGGGCGCCTGGCAAACCTGAGAATAACGTTCCAATACCTCAGTAAGGAATCGTTCAAGACTCTGTACACCGTGTATGTCAGGCTAATACTGGAGTACACAGCACCAGTCTGGAACCCACACCTGGTCAAGCACGTCAAGAAATTAGAGAAAGTACAAAGGTTTGCAAGAAGACTAGGGCCAGAGGTATGGGGAATGTCATACGAAGAAAGGTTAAGAGAAATCGGCCTGATGACACTGGAGGACAGAAGGGTTAGAGAAGACATGATAACGACATACAAAATACTGAGAGGAATAGATAATTTGGACAGCGACAGGATGTTCCAAAGATGAGACACAGAAACAAGGAGTCACAGTTGGAGGCTGAAGACTCAGACGAGTCAAAGAGATATTAGGAAGTATTTCTTTAGTCATAAAGTTGTCAGGAAGTGAAATAGTCTGGCAAGAGATGTAGTGGAGGCACGAACCATACATAGTTTTAAGACGAGGTATGATAAAGATCATGGAGCAAGGAGAGAGAGGACCTACTAGCGATTAGTGAAGATGAGGGGCCAGGAGCTATGAATCGACCCCTGCAACCACAGCTAGGTGAGTACACACACACTTTAATCACTAATTTAGGGATTTAAGTAATCGTAAACACTGGGGACCCAATAAAAATAAGTCACATATATTTGACTCTAGGGTAATCGTAGATCAGACCTACTTGCTGTACTTTATATGTGTTCATATCGTAGATCAGACCTACTTGCTGTACTTTATATGTGTTCATATCGTAGATCAGACCTACTTGCTGTACTTTATGTGTTCATATTTGTGTCTCATGAACACTGAAAACAAAAACTCATGTTACTAACTCAAATCCTAAAAAAAATCTACTTATTCACTAACCCAACTCATTAACTTTGATAATTAGGCACTAAACGATTACACAGTGTCCTGTGGCTCGGTTGGCAATGCTCTCGCCTCACACACTGCATGTCCGTGGTTAAATCCCCGGCATGCTTGGAATCATTGGGCATGTTTCCGTACACCTGATGTCCCTGTTCACCTAGCAGTAAGTAGGTACCTGAGTGTTAGTTGACTGTTGTGGGTCGTATCCTGTGGGTCAAGATTGAAGGACCCCAGTGGAAATAATACAGACAGTGCTAGATATCACACTGACTTTCCTGGGTGGTTAACACTACAGACAGTACTGGATATCACACTGACTTTCCTGGGTGGTTAACACTACAGACAGTACTGGATATCACACTGACTTTTCTGGGTGGTTAACACTACAGACAGTACTGGATATCACACTGACTTTCCTGGGTGGTTAACACTACAGACAGTGCTAGATATCACACTGACTTTCTGGGTGGTTAACACTACAGACAGTGCTAGATATCACACTGACTTTCTGGGTGGTTAACACTACAGACAGTGCTAGATATCACACTGACTTTCCTCGGTGGTTAACACTACAGACAGTACTGGATATCACACTGACTTTCCTGGATGATTTACACTCATTTTGAAATAATATTTCCTCCCATAATCCCTCAGGATATAGTAGTGCTTCATAGATTTCATTTTTTTTTACTAATTGCAAGAGTACGCAAAGGTCTAGGTTATTTACCCCTAATTTATCTCCAGGTATATGAGAGGCTCCAAATTTACATATACGTACTATATTTACCTGGAGTTTACCTGGAGAGAGTTCCGGGGGTCAACGCCCCCGCGGTCCGGTCTGTGACCAGGCCTCATGGTGAATCAGAGCCTCATGAACCAGGCTGTTACTGCTGGCCGCACGCAGTCCAACGTACGAACCACAACCAAGCTGTCCAGTGCCTGCTTGAAGACAGCCAGGGGTCTATTGGTAAACCCCCCTATGTACGCAGGGAGGCAGTTGAACAGTCTTGGGCCCCTGACACTTATTGTGTTGTCTCTCAACGTGCTAGTGGCACCCCTGCTTTTCATTGGGAGGATGTTGCATCGTCTGCCGAGTCTTTTGCTTTCGCAGGGAGTGACTCTCATGTGCAAGTTTGGTACTAATCCCTCGAGAATTTTCCACGTGTATATAATAATGTATCTCTCCCACATGCATTCTAGAGAGTACAGGTTTAGGAACTTCAAGCATTCCCAGTAGTTGAGGTGGTTTATCGCACTTATGCGTGCGGTGAAGGTTCTCTGCACATTTTCTAGGTCAGCAATTTCACTTGCCTTGAAAGGTGCAGTTAGTGTGCAGCAATATTCCAGCCTAGATAGAACAAGCGACTTGAAAAGTGTCAACATGGGCTTGGCATCCCTGGTTTTGAAGGTTCTCACTATCCATCCTGTCATTTTTCTAGCAGATGCGATTGCTACAGTGTTATGGTCCTTGAAGGTGAGATCCTCTGACATGATCACTCCCAGGTCTTTGACATTAGTTTTTCGCTCTATTGTGTGGTTGGAATTTGTTTTATACTCCCATGAAATTTTAATTTCCTCACGATTTCCATATCGGAGTAATTAAAATTTCTCATCATTGAACTTCATATTTTTTTTCTGCAGCCCATTTAAAGATTTGGTTGATGTCTGCTTGGAGTCTTGCAGTGTCTTTAATGGTGGACACTGTCATGCAGATTCAAGTGTCATCTGCAAAGAAAGACATGGCACTGTGGTTTATATCCCTGTCTATGTCCAATATGAGGATGAGGAACAAGATGGGAGCGATTACTGTGACTTGTGGAACAGAGCTTTTCACCGTAGCCGCCTCAGACTTTACTCTGTTGACTACTACTCTTTGTGTTCTATTTGTTAGGAAATTATAGATCCATCTGCCAACTTGTCCTGTTATTCATTTATCACACATTTTGTGTGCGATTATACCATGGTCACACTGGCCAAAGGCTTTTGCAAAGTCTGTGTATATAATATCTGCATTCTGTTTTTCTTCTAGAGCATCCAGCACCTTGTCATAGTGGTCCAGTAGTTGGGACAGACAGGAGCGACCTGCTCTAAACCCATGCTGACCTGGGTTGTGTAATTGATGGCTATCTAGATGAGTGGCGATCTTGCTTCTTAGAACCCTTTCAAAGATTTTTATGATAAGGGATGTTAGTGCTATTGGTCTGTAGTTCTTTGCCAATGCTTTACTGCCCCCTTTGTGGAGTGGGGTTATGTCTGTTGTTTTTAGTAACTGCGGGACGACCCCAGTGTCCATGCTCCCTCTCCATAGGATGTTAAAAGCACGTGATAGCCCCTATCACGGAGTTCCATGAGTCTGGGCCTGGAGCGGAGTGTATGGGCATGTCATTTATCGCCTCTTTGAAGTCATTTGGCGTCAGGATAATGTCAGATAGGTTTGCATCTATCAAGTTCTGTGGCACTCATATAAAAAAATCATTTAGGACTTCGACTTTCAGTCTTGTTAGCGGCTCGCTAACCAGACTTTAGTAGCTCACTCATTTCCTTGCTGTCATCTGTGTAGGACCCATCCCGTTTAAGTAGGGGCCCAATACTGGATGTTGTTCTCGACTTTGATTTGGCATAAGAAAAGAAATACTTTGGGTTTCTTTCAATTTAATTTATGGCTTTTAGTTCTTCCCGCGTTTCTTGATTCCTGTAAAATTCCTTTAGTTTTAGTTCGATGTTTGCTATTTCTCTGACTAGTGTCTCCCTACGTATTTCAGATATATTGGCCTCTTGTAGCCGCTCTGTTATTCTTTGCCTTCGCCTGTATAGGGAGCGTCTTTCTCTTTCTAGTTTACATCTTCTCCTCCTTTTCCTTAAGGTAATTTGTCTTGAGCAAACCTCAAGTGCCACAGAGTTAATTTGTTCTAGACATAGGTTAGGATCTGAGATGCTTAGGCTATCTTCCCAGTTTATATCATTTAGGACTTGGTTTACTTGGTCCTACCTCTATTATATTGTGATCTGAG
This sequence comes from Cherax destructor, assembly GCA_009830355.1. Taxonomy (NCBI): domain Eukaryota; kingdom Metazoa; phylum Arthropoda; class Malacostraca; order Decapoda; family Parastacidae; genus Cherax; species Cherax destructor. The sequence continues at coordinate 5,572 of WNWK01057380.1, forward strand.
TATATTGTTTTTGATATGATGACATTTCCTATCAGATCATCATTGTTAGTGAAGATGAAGTCCAGTGTATTCTCCAATCTTGTAGGCTCTATTATTTGCTGGTTTAAGGTGAATCTGGTGCAGATATTTAAAAGCTCGTGTGTGTGCGAGTTTTCATCTGAGCTGCCTCCTGGTGTTATCTCTGCTACCACATTATTTGCAATATTCCTCCATTTTAGGTGTCTTAAGTTGAAGTCCCCCAGGAGCAAGATGTTGGGGGCAGGAACTGGAAGGTTTTCCAGACAGTGGTCAATTTTCAGAAGCTGTTCCTGGAATTGCTGGGACGTTGCATCCGGAGGCTTGTAGACAACCACGATGACCAGATTTTGATTCTCGATCTTTACTGCTAAAACTTCAACTTCATCATTTGTTGCAATTTCAAAAATTTGCAGATATATGCAAATAAGAGTAGATGTGTGTATGAGTGTGCTCCAGGTAACTAAGACTCGACTCAACCAGTGACCGACTGAACGTCTTCTCATAAGCTAGCTTCTCTAACGATCTGACAATCAGAACAGCTTAATTGAACAGTAAAATGACCAATTCGCAGAACAGCAATATAACAAGCAACAACAACACAGCGTCATGAACCAGGAGATAGAAAATCGACCCTAACTGGGGACCATCAGTAGATCCTCCAAAATAGTCACAAAACTCCCTTAATGCTGAATCTAGGTTCGGCATAAAAATCCCAGACTGTGACGGTGCACAGATGCCTAATCGAATTAGGTCAAGAGCTATAGCTAGAGACCTGAGTTATCTCAGAGTGTCAATGTGACACACAACCCAGTAAAACGTCGAAAATCACTGTCTAGACTATTCTGTAAACAGAGTTACACAGAGTCCTGAGAAGTATGTTTCCTCTCACCACGGAATACATACTCTATCAAACAGAATCTAAATGACGAGAAACAAGCAGGGACAGGAGAGAGGTGTTGACTCAACGATGGTCAGTAGCGTAGAGAGAGCGAGGAAGGAGAAGCAGTCTCCCACCTCAGGTGTGGACACGCCACCGACTTGCTGCCCAGCAAGAAGCCGGCAGTATAACAAGCGAAGTGTCGTAAGAAGTAGTTTGCCAACTCCCGGGCAGATACAACACACTTGAGCATAATATGTAATGTTACATCCTACCTATGATAATAGCTAAGTCAAATAATAATATAAAGCAAGATATTAACAATTTAGCTATTATCGAAAATATCAGCAATATAAAATTATAAGAAAAGGAAAATATACATCATAAATTTATATATAAATTGTGGCCCCTTTTTTGGTCACAATAGGCAGTAAGAGGGAGAGGGATGATTAGTAGGTTATGGAGTGCAGTGGGGCAGTGGATAGTGCAGGGATAGAGGGTAGCAAGAGATTGAGGTAGAAGGGACTGAGGGGAGTGCTAGAGGTATAATCTTCAGAGTATGTGTAGTAAATCAGTTGCTGTCAAAAAGTCAATGAGAGAGTCAGAATTAAAGGAGGGCCCATCAGCAAAAAGGGAAGGTAAAGAAAGGGCAGCAGAGCGAAGACGACATAGGAGGAAAATTCTGCGTGCTTGTTGACAAGTGGGCAGTCCAACAGAATATGATGAACAGATACTGGAACTGACAATGCTCACAGAGAGGGACAGGGAGCCTCTCCATGAGATACCCGTGAGTAAGACAGGTGTGGCCGATGCGAAGACGGGAGAGTGTAGTCTCCCAACCTCGACATTGGTGACAAGAAGACCAGAAACCTATACTCGGTTTAATAGAATGAAGTTTGTTATTTAGCAGGTCAGACCAACGTTGTTGCCAACGGGTGAGAAGGTGGGTAGCAATAGCAGCAAAATAGTCCGTGAATGAAACACCTTTATTTGAAACTGGAAGGTCATGTACTGCTGACCGTGCAGCAGTGTCTGCCTGTTCATTGCTCTGTATGTCAACATGACCAGGGACTCCAAAAACAATATCTTTGTGCTTGCTAGAGATACGGCATAACCAAAGTTGGATCCGAAGAACTAGGGGGTGAGGTGTATCAAATTTTCGGATAGCCTGTAAAGCACTAAGGGAGTCTGAAACGCCCACAAATGGTGACACAGGCATAGATGCAATATGGATAAGTGCTACAAGAATGGCATACAATTCAGCCGTAAAAATGCTAGCCGAGGATAATAGATGCCCTCGCACGACACTGTTCGGGAACACTGCTGCGAATCCGACGCCATCAGAATACTTAGAACTAACAGTGTACACTGCGATGGCATGGGAATGAGAGCGAAAGTGGTCTAGAAAAAGAGAGCGAGAAGCTGCCATAGGCAGTTGGGCTTTGTGCATGGCAGTAGAAAAGAACAGACACGGACAGCAGAAACTTCCCAAGGGGTAGGGAAAAGGGAGATGCCACATGAACATAGAAAGAGCGAATGTAGGCGAACAGAAAAGGGATGAAGTAAACAGGGGCGACGAACAAATAAAGAGTGTCTACTAACATCTGTGACAATCCTATAGATGGAAGGATTGCAGAGGTCATGAGAGCGAACATAATAGCGAAGGCAATGTGCATCACGGCGATCGGACAAGGATGGAATGTTTGCTTTTGCATAGAGGCTCTCAACCGGTGAGGAACGAAAAGCACCGAGGCATAAACATAATCCCTGGTGATGGATGGGATTAAGGCTAGAGAGAGAGTAGCAGGGGAGGCCGCCAAATATATCTGGTCACCATAATCGAGTTTCGATAAAATTAGGGCTGAATGCAGGCGAAGGAGAGTTCTACGATCAGCCCCCCATAAAAGATGTGCTAGGGTTTTAAGGAGGTTCAGCCGGCTATGACAAGTTGCCTTCAGAGATGTAATGTGAGGACAATCGACGGTCAAACAGGAGGCCGGAAACCTGACTGTATCACGTTCTGGGATATGCGAGCCGTATAGGTACAATGGGTGAGTAATTTGATGAGTTTTGTCACTAGAAAATTTAAACCAGTGAGTGGTGGCCCAATCAGAAACCTGGTTGATGGAATGCTGGAGGAAAACTGCAATGAGGTGACAGTCAGCACCCGCACAAGCTATAGCAAAGTCATCAACATAAAGCGATGACCAAATATTGGATGGGAGAACAGATGCCAGATCATTTATAGCAAGGAGAAAGAGTGTTGTGCTCAGAACACATCCCTGGGGTACACCTTCAGCTTGGACAAACTCCAGGGAAAGCATATTATTAACCGTACACGGAAATGTCTTTCAGTTAAGAAGGCCCTCAGTAAAAATGGTAGATTGCCTCGGAGGTCTAATGAGTGGGCCTGTGCCAAGATATTATACCCAAGTTGTGTCATATGCCTTCTCAAGGTCAAAAAAGATGGCGATAACTGAGTTGTTATTAGCAAAGGCATTACGAATATATGTATCGAAGCGCAGTAAGGGGTCAATGGTAGAACTGCCCTTATGAAAGCCATATTGACTAGTGGAGAGACTACTGTGCATCACTAAATAGCACATCAAACGTCTATTAACTAGACGTTCCATCACCTACAAAGCACTGGTAAGAGCAATGAGATTGTAGTGGGAGGTATCAAGTCCCGTAGTACCCGGTTTGCGAAAAGGAGAACAATAGCAGACTTCCACAGTTGGGGAATAACTCCTTGCGACCATATACGATTAAAGAGTCGTAAGGGACAGCAAGAGCAGACTGATGTAAATGCTGTAGCATACGAATATGTATGCCGTCTGGCCCAGCTGCCGATGATCGCAAGCTCGGCAAGTTCTTGAAGAGTAAAATGCACATTATAAGATTCTTCTCTGAGAGAAGAAAAATCTAAGGAGCTATGATCTCGCGAGACTTAGAAGAAAGGAACGAGGGGCATAGATGGAGCACCTGAAATACAGACCAGATGATTTCCAATTTCAGTGGCAGCGGCAAGTGGGTGTGCTAATGAACCGGGAAACCAAAAATACCCGGGGGGGGAGTTTTTCCCCAGTTTTCCTTTTTTCCAGACTCCTCTTTGGGCCAAATGCGGAGAAATAACACCAGCAAGGGGTTTTCCCGGCGCCTGAGAATTCTTCTTCTCTTAAAAAAGATCCTATGTGGTTCTCTTTTTCCTGCCCCAAGGTTTAACGACTGCGGGCCGCGGGGGACCCCAAAAGGCCCTTCGAAACTTCCGAGGTTTGGGAATAAATTTGGTAAAAACGGAAGATGGAAAGATGAAAAAACCCATCAATGGAGGCGGGAAGGGGCCCCCAAAAAATGGGTTCGTAAAACCCATGCGGGCAAACCAATGGGCTCGAGGGGGGAAAAACGAAAAGAAGGATGATTGGAAAAGATCATTAGAATCCCGGAGGCAGACCAGGGAATAAGGGGCTTTGGGAAAAGAGAGAAAGATAGTGAAGAAAAGAAAGTTGAGGATCAAAAGGGGGGAGCCCGTATTTAAAACATGGAGGGAGAACGAAAGCCTCCCAATGAATCCCGGGGAAAGACAGGGACCCCAGAGAAAATGGGGGCTTAAAAAAGAAAAAAGGGGGGCGGGAAAAGAAACCAAAAACATCGGGGTAACAATGCCGGGAAGGGGGAGAAACAAAAAAACAGAGTTTCCCTTTGCAAGGGATACGGGCCCGTTTGAAAATGAAAAAAAGTACGATGGAAAACCAGTGGTATAAGAAGAGCACTTTTTAAATTCCTCGAAAAAAGGGTCCGATGAATATAATAAATCATAGGAAGGGTGGTAACAGTGGGGAATTTGGGCTTGTAAACGCCCCAAAAGGGAAAAATGGGGGGGCAACACAACCCCCGGGTTCCTTTTAGGTGATATTCCACTTTAAAAAAACCATATTTCGAAGAAAATACAAAAAAAACCAAAGGGATCTATGGACTAGGAGGGGTTTGAAAAAAACCCCGTTGGGGAGCGGAAGACTTTTGCAGGAAATTGGGCATTGGGGAAAGGGGGGGGAAACGGAAAAAGGAAGGGAAAACCGGCGTGGGTGGGCCATCCGTTTTAGTTTAAAAAAATTCGTGAACCAGTTTTAAGGCAAAAATCCCCGGTGGGGAAATTTGAGATGGGGGGGAGGGGGGTGAGAAAAATCGGGAACTTTGGGTGCTAAAATAGGGGGGAAATGGAAGGAAATTCTAAAGGGGGGGGAGGGACGGGGGGGTGACCTGGGAAGGGCCGGGGAAAAACTTTTAGGGG
>WNWK01057381.1:0-10753 GCA_009830355.1 Cherax destructor
CCCGCAGTTTTTTGTATGTGTTATCATTTTTCCCCATTTTTTCCTCCAGTGTTGTTAGTCTTTTCCCTCAACCTTTCTTCTGGACAGCCCCCGGTTTTGGGAAAAAAAACCTTTTGAAAACCTTTTACTTTCTGGTTTTTTGTCGCCCGGGGGTGGGTTCCAGACTGGTGCCTTTCTAGTAGGGGCCCCGGTACACGGTGAATTTTGGGGCATTCCTTTTTGGGGGAAGGGAACGCTAATCTTGGGTTTTTCCAGTCGCCCATACCCCGCCGTTATCGGTTTTTTTTGTGCCTCGGGGGGTTTGGGTTTCTCCCCGGTTTTTTCCCTTTCCCGGGGGTTTTAGCCCTTGCCCACCTAGCCTGTATTTCAGGGGTTTTCTTTGTCATTCTCCGATCTTCTGACTTTGCAAAGGTGGGGTTGAATTCGGGAAACCAGTTGCTAGACTAGATGTCAACTTGTCCCCGGGCTGTTTTGGTTCTTGGTCCTCTTCCGATTTATTCTCCTCATTTTTACATCATCTGCGGGCAGAACACTTCTGAGTCTATCCCATCCGTCATGTCGTTTACATATACCAAAAAAAACACTGGTCCGGGGGGACCCCCCGGTCCCCCCTCTCTGGGCCCCCCGTTATCCTCATCAACCCCGACCCCTTTTTGCCTCCCCGTGGGTTCCCATCCCTTTTTCCCTTCCTGTTATACTGTTTTTTTTCCAATTCTTTTTAATCTCATGTGAGGAACTGTGTCGAAACCCCTGAGTCCAGGAAAAAAAAAATCAACCCACCCCCTTTTCCCCTTGCTTTACCTCTGTACTCACCTTTGTACTCCATTTGTGGTTGCAGGGCAGTCTTAACTCCCCGGCCCCTCTTCACTGATTGCTACTAGGTCCTCTCTCTCCCCGTCCATGAGCTTTATCAAACCTAGTCTTAAAACTATGTTGGTTCCTCCTCCATATGTCGCTTTCCCCAAAAAATTCCACTTCCGACAACCCTTTACTGAAAAATCTTCCTAACATCCCTTTGACTCTGGGGGTTTCAACCAAAAGTGCCCCCTTGTTTCTGTGTCCCCTTTTGGAAAATCTTGTTCTGTCCACCTTATCTTTCCCCCGCATATTTTATATGTGTTCCCTTTTTCCCCCTAACCCCTTTCCCCTATGTCGTGGGGATTTTCCCTTAACCTTTCTTCGTGGAAACCCCCAGCTCTGGGACTGGGCTTTTTTGAAATTTCACTTTCTCAATTTCTTGACGTGCTTGACCGGGGGTGGGTTCCAAACTGGTGCTCATTCCCCGTATGGGGTTTAGGTGTCAGAGTTTGAAAGATTTTGGTAGGGATTGGAACGCTATTCTTAAGGGGTTTAACCGCCCGTATGCTGCAGCAGTTATCTGATTGATGTTGCCTCAGGGATGTGCTCGGGATTATCTCCCCCCCAAATCTTTTTCTTTGGTGAGGTTTTTTAGTCTTTGGCCCTAGACTATACTCTGTCTCCTTTTTTTTTCCCTTCCCGATATTTTTTGACTTTACATTTGGGGGTTAAATTCAAGGCCGGTTACTGGACCAGGCTTGCAGCCTGTCCGGTCTCTTTTATTCCCCCCCGATCCTCGACTGATTTGGGGTTTTTATTAACCCCTTACATCATTTTAAACAGGGGGACTTCTGGTCTTCCCCCTTCCCCTTTTTATTAAACAAAAAAAATACAGGTCCAGGACTGACCCCGGGAACTCCACTCGTCCAAAGGGCCCCCTGACATCTCGTCCCCCCATGACTCGTTTTGCCTCCCCTTGAAATTCTCGTCCATTGCAGTGCTTTTTTTTCGGGGCCTGATCCTCTGGGGCCTTAATCTCTTGTGAGGAACTGTGTGAACGCCTTCTTCCCGTCCAAAAAAAACAGTCTATCCACCCCTCTCGTGTCTTCCTGTTACCTTGTCATAAAATGGTAGGTTTGTAAAAGGGGTTTTTCCTTCCCTGAAACCATGCTGGTTGTCGTTTATAAGCTTGTGTCTTTCTAGGTTTCCCCTTTTTCCTCCTGATGATCTTCTCCATGACCCCATACTATACACGTCAGTGACACAGGTCTGATTTAATGCCTCGTGTCTGTCTCCTTTTTTAAAAAATTGGGACTACTTTTGCCTTTTTCCCCACGCCTCAGGTAGTTGCCCAGTTTCAATGGATGTGTTGAAGATTTGTGTTAGTGCAAAAAATTTCTCTGCTCCCTCTCAAAAGGACCCACGGAGAAATGGTGGTTTTTTGTGTGTGTGTGTGTGTATGTACATGTGTGTATGTGTATGTTTTTTATGTATATATATTATGTGTGTATGTGTGTTTTTATATATGTATGTTTTTTGTATATGTGTTGTTTTTTAAAAAATTTAAAAATTTCCCCCAAAAATTTTTTAAATTTTTTGGCTGGGTGTAGACTAATAGATTGCTCATTGCTTTATAATTTGTTCATGGAAAAACCTTTTACAGACGTAAGTAAATTTCCATGATTCTTTCCTTGTAACTAGTAATTTAAAATTACCATTGTTTTGTTCAGCTATCAAAATTGGGGGGGCCCAGTCTCTCCCCCCTATATATACCTCTGTAATCTGCAAATACCTTTGTAACTTGTCATGATTGTGACCATCTGGGTTCATTACCTTTGTAACTTGCTCGGCTATAAATTTTTTTGAGGTCAGCCCCTGGACCCATTATGCCTCTGTAATTTTTTTGCCCCCCCAAAAAGGGATGGGTATGGGGTGCAAAAAAAAGATATCAAATTTAACTTATATTTGCACCCCTAAGGAATCTTGATAGTTCATTCTCATTTGTGATGTATCAACTGACCTCATTTTTTTTTTCACTAAAATTTTTTTCCCTCCTGGGTAAACTTTGGGGTTTGGGTTTTATCATTATTCTCCCCTTTAAATCTTCGATTCTATACCGGGGGGGTTCTGACGTTTTTGGTCAGACACTCTTTAAAAGAATACTTGCTTCCTGGTTTTAAAAGATGATCTAATTAGTACCTGGGTTGTTAGTCGACGGGGGGTGGGTCGCATCTTGGGGGGCAAGAATGGAAATAAGACAGACAGCCCCCGATGACCGGGGTTTTTGGGGTTTTCCCCGGGTTTTTTAACCCCCCTTTAAAAAAACCAAAAAAAATCTTATCTTTACAATTTGTTATGAGATGTTATGAGGTGTACATCCCAAAAAAAACCCCAAATATGCAGGACTTTTTTGGGCAGACTTAAAATTAACTTAAAACAAAAAGGTAAAAATTTTTTGTAGTACTAGTTTACAATATAAATATAGTTGAGTATTTAAGCTATGAAATTTGAATATTTTTGACTATGACTTTTTTTAAACATAGTTTTATGCTTTTGTCTTATTTAAAAAATTTAAATTTAAAAACAGATTAAAGAAAAATTTTTGCAATAACAAATTATATGGTCATTAGATGGTTAAAAAAGGAGCAAAAAGGGTACATAAGGATACATAGGTATAAGTTTCAACATTTGTACTATATTATATTTGGGAAACTTTTTTCTCATTGAGCAATTAAGTAAGGGGGTTTTGAGGCAAAAAAGGGAAAAATTTTAGTAGACAGTTTACAATATAAGTATAGTTGAGTTTTTAAAATTTGGGAAAATTTAAAAAATAATTTGGGGGAATTTTTTTTAAACAATATTTTTTTAATTTTGGATCTTTTTTTTTTATGTCAAAAACTAGAATTATTAAATCAGATTAAACAAATTAAATCAATAATTTTTTTTTCAATAATAGTTTATATGGTCATTAGATGAGTTACATGAGCACAAGGGTACATGAGGATGGATTTCTTTATATTAGGGGGGAAACCCCCTTTAAGATATAACATGGCAAAACATTATGAGGTAAAAAAAAAACTTTTTTCTAGATTATGTTTGATGAATTTTTTTTCTTTGACAATTTTGGGGGGATTGGGGCGGGGGAAGTAACACAGTGAATAATTTTTTTTTTGAGGCAGTTAAAGTTATTTAAAATTTTGAGGTAATGTAAAGGGAAGTGGTATTTATTTTGGGGCGAGTAAGGTTTTTTTAGCAGAGTTTTGTTTGATGTGGGTTTTTTTGGTAATAAAGGATGGGGGCATTCCCCCCAGCCCCGTGAAGGGGTTGTGTACTCTGGTCTCTGGCCCTGGGAGACTGTGGGCCATTTTCACTGCATGGGGGGGGGTGGGCAGCGCCGCATCCCCCTTTTCATAGACAGGTTTCCCCGGGTAATTTAAAACCTGCTGTGGCGGCTACAAAAATACCTAATATTTTGAGAACAACATTGATATGGGGGATTTTTTGGGAAGGGCCTAAATGGCAAACAGGATCTTTGAAGTTTTAAAACCACATATGAGACTTGGGGGCGACATCAACAATTTTACACAGTCAATCGTTTTGCAGGGGGTTTAAAAGGATTTTCACCCCCCAAAGGGGAAAAGGTCAAAATTCCTTTTTTGGGGGGGGCGGTTTAAAGGATGGGACAGTACATATCGGGGGGGAAAGTGGGGGGGGGGACCCCTGGAAGGTCTTCCTGGGGATCTTTCATTAAAAGATTTTTGGGGGCCCCCTTCCATTTCTTTTTTGGCTGATTTTAAAAACCGTGCGGATTAGCGGAAAAGGGGGCGTGCGGATATGGAATTTTATTGGCGGATTGTTTGCGGAGAGGTGCCCCACCCAAAAGGGAAAAGCCCCCAAAAACCCAAAGGAAAGTATGGGGGATGGCGGGTGATGAGTTACAGCAAAAGGACCAGGAGCTGGAGTGAAATAGTGGAGGGTGTGGGGGGCCTCCAACCATAGGCCAACTTTAAGAGAGGTGAATAAAAAGGAGGTTGAGGAAGTACCTGTGATAGGGAAGGGCTGGATGTGCCTCGGGGGGATGATTAGGGATTACTGGATGACCCTTTTTCGGGTGTTGCATGTTGGAGATGGGGGTTTGGTGGAGGAGGCAGGGGTTGGGAGCTTTTGGGGGGATCCAAAAGATTGGTGCGTGAGTGCGTCAATGTGGGGTGCATCAGAGTGGGGGGACATGTGGGGTGGGGCGGGCCGGGTGATCCCGGTAAGGCCCCGTGATGATATCAAAAACCCCGGCCCCCAAGGGCCACAAAAAAACTTTGGTGGAAGAAAAAGGGCTGACGGGGGGGGGGTTGAAAAATGATGGTGGATGCTTTTTGGGAAAACAAAAGTGTGGGCAAGGGGGGGAAAAGGAAAAAAAAATTTGAGTTGAAAGGGGTGAAATAAACCCACTCATTTATTTCCCCAGTGCCCCTATTAATGTTAATGGGTTGGGGCGGGGGAAAAAGCGATGGTGGGTAAAAAAATTTTTGAGACGGTATGGTGTGCAAGGGGGTTCTACAGGAGCAAATTATAGATGTGGCGTGAATTATGTTTAAAGGGTGAGGTTATGCGGGTTTGGGGGAAAAAAAGGGGGTGGCAGTGGTCATTCGTCAACCCCTTTTTCTGACGTGGGATGGGGTGGGGGCAGGGTGGAGGGGATTGGGGGGTGTGGGGTTTGTTTTAGGGGTTTATATCCAGGGAAGCTTCTGAAAGGTGATTTTAAAAATTCCCCTGGTGGGGGATTGGGGGTTTCCCCGGGGATGGCAATTTGGGGGGGTTTTAATAGTTAAAAAGGGGGTGTGGAGCCTGGGGCGGGTTGTGAGTTGGGGGCATTGAGGGTTTTTTGGTGGCGGGTTTTTTGGGCGTAGTGGGGGGTTTTTGGGTATCTTTTGTTAAAGGAAGGGAATTTGGGAAAGGGTATATTGGGGGGGGAGGGGGTTGGGGGGGGGTGCAGACTTTTGATGTGGATTTTTGGATCATAGGGGTTCTGGAATGTGAGTTGGAAATTTATTGGTGGTATCAGGGTTTTGGAAGGGGGAATGGTAGATTATTGACTAAAGGGGGGGCGGATGTTTTTGGGGGGTGGGGCATTGTGGGGGTGGGGGGGATAAAAAATTTGGTGGAATTTTGGGGGGGAAGCTGTGCGAAAATAGGGAAAGGGAATATTATCAGAACTGGGGGGAAAAGGGGTGTGCTGGGGGATGGTTTCAAAAGTATCTTGGGGGTTTTTGCAAGGTTGTTATGGGTGGGGGGTGCAGTACGGATGGGGTGGGGGGGTTAAAAAAAAAAACTGGGGTTTCAAAATGGGGGTTTGTCGTGCAGGTGGCGGGGGTGGATGATGTTTAAAGGGAAAAAGACCATCGCGGGAAAATTGTGGGCGGTGAGGGGGGCCGAGGGAAACAATAGCTACCTGGATGTGGGGGGATTTGGAAGGTTTCAAAGGGGTCAACGATTACAGACGACTGAGGTGATGGGGTTTTTGTGATAATGGTTTGGGGGGTTTTCAAAAAGGGGGGAGCAGGGGTGAAGGTGGGAGTGAGGGGGGTGTTTGGGGGTTTTGGGGGTAAAGGGCAGGGTTTGTCTGGAGGGGGAAATAATGGAGGAGGGTGGGGCAGTAATTGAGGAAAAGGGACCTGGTATGGATGGTATGGTGAAAATTTTTAGGGTTTCCCTCAACTTCACTTTTTCCCCTTTTCACGGGCTTCATCATTCGCAATTGGGAAATTCCCGCCAAATTCCCCCCCACCTCATATTTGGTTTGCCAGGCTCCTACTCCCCCGACCAGGAAAGCCCCCCCCCTCACCCCTAGTGTTTTTTTCATTATTTGTTATTAAACTACATTAAATGTATGTATATTAAAAGTACAATATTTTACTATGTTTTCATCGTTTTTTGATTGTTCATGGTTCAATGGGTTTTAAGGGGAAACAGTAAGTAATGAATGTACAAAAAGGTTTCTATCTATTACATTTTTTCCCAAAATTGATATCAAACATGATAAATACCCTAGAACTGAAATAAAGATGCTGAAATGAAAAAATATGCCATATTTATAAAAGGGGAAGAGAGGCAGACGGCCCCCTAATGTTTACATCAGGGTAAACATAATATCTTTTTTAAGAACAAATGAAAAAATAGCATTTTTATTTTAGAATAATAATTTTATAATAATTGATCTGGAAATTTTAAAATTCATCAGTATTTGGAGCTGACTTTTTTGAGCCCTCCAAAATCATTATTATTATTATTATTTATTATTTTTTCCTAAAAATATTGTGGAAAAAATTTTAATTTTTATTATTAATATTATTATTTTTTTAAATATATTGTGGGGGAAAAATAATAATAAAAAAATTAATAATAATTTTTGGTGCTCAAAATTTCCCTCCAAAACTGATGACATTTAAAGTGCTTCAATAAAATTTTTTTTTTTTTTAAAAAAAATAAATCTTTTTTGCTTTTTTTTAAAAGGTTTGGGGATTTTTTCCCGATGTAAACATCTCATGGTGGGTCTCCCCCTCCCCCTCTTTTTGGGGCTTTTTTCATTTCCATCTTTTTCGCGGGGTTTTTTCCTGAACGGAAAAAAAGAAAAAAAGATTTTATTATAAATTAGTGAAAAATTCACAACATTTTATTGCGAAAAGGTAGCACCCCAAACCCTTTACACTCCCAGACATTTTTAAAAAATTTTTTCCCCCCTCCCTCCCCTAGCTCCCCCACTTTTTAACGATGTTAGATGGTGAATTTAATGTATTTTTTTGAAACTTAATTTTTTTTTTCATTTTTTTTTACTTTTTATTTTTTCTGTAAAAATATGAGTTATAAAAATTTAAAAAAAGTTATGAAGTTGGAGTTTCATTTTTTTTTCTTTTTTAAAATTTTAATTTAACATTTGGCATCATTCCCAAATGGGCAGGTTTTCAGCAGGGGGAGAAAAAACGGGTGTCAGTAACTCTTGTTTCCCCCTGACACTTCACAACATATAAAAAACGTATTGTAAAATTATACTTAGGCCTCCCCCACAGAAAACTTGTCAAAATAACATGTATATAGTACATTTTTTTTGTGTTTATATGTGTTTTTTGATTGTTCATGGTTCAATGGGTTTAAAGGGAAACAGTATTGTATTATTTTTCCCCCAAATATATTGGGGACCAAACTTTCCCGGTTTTTTCAACATTACATTTGTCCCAACCCCTCCCCAATGTTGGGGGTCTTACAGGGGGGTGTGTTGAAGGTATGTATGGGGCCTTGATAATTATGAAAAAAAGGGGTTAATTGGGGGACAGGGCATGGGGTGGGTATTAGTTAGAAGAGTAATCAAGGGGGGAAATGGTGCATAAATTTTAGACCTCTGGTAATGATGAATGAATTATAAAATCTTTGGAAGGGGGGAACAGATTAAAGGGAAATTTGCGGGGAAAGGGGATAGCAGGAAAACGTGGGATCCCCGGCATCGGGGGTTTTTAGGGAGGGGGGGGAGGAATTTTGGGTTTTGGGCTGGGGGCATATATAGTGTGGAGAGGGTGCTGTATCGTCATGGGGGAACGGGTTTGGTGGGGGGGTAGTTGGTGGGTGGGGTGGGGTATTCGGGGGGTACTGGCGTGTGCAGGTGAATGGGGAAATTGGAAGAAAATTTGGGATGAAGGAAAGGGGGTTTTTGGGCAGGGTGCCCCTTATCCCCGAATTTTTTTGGTGCAGGGGCCCTTTTACAGGATGATTGTGAAAAATTTTTGGGGGGGTGGGATAAGGCAGGGAGGGGGGGAAATGATATGGGGAATCGTTGAAAGCATGGTGTTTTGGGGGGAATGGGAAAAGGGTTGAAGATTTTGGGGGCTCAAAAATGTTTTGTGCAGTCGGGGATGGGGTTAAAAGGGGGAAAATCGCGTTTGTTGGGGGGTAGGGGCGTGGATTGGGGGGGTGGCTGAGAATATGGGTGGATTTGTGGAAAATCCCAAAATTTTTGGTATTATGTATAGGTGACAGTATGGGGGGCCGGGGGGTGAAATCTGGGGGGTGGTAAAAAGCGTTGGATGGGTTGGGGAGTTAGGGGGGGGATCTTTCCTTTCATCAAGGGGGAAAGCGGGGAATGTGCTGATCTACAGTAAACGGGGGGGCAGGGTTTTTTCCCCCGATGCGGAAGGGGCGGGAGGTTAGGTGGGGTTTTTTTAAAATTTGGGCTTTGGGTTGGTTGAGGAAGGAGGTGGTCAGGAAGAGAGGGGAGTTGGGGTTGGGGCTTATTTGGGGGGAAAGGAGGTTGATGTTTTTTTTTGTAAAACGGTGTATGGGGGGGCGGGGGGGCACTGGGGGGGCTGCCGTGGGAGCGGTGGGGGGGGGAGGGGCGCAGTGGGGGGGGTTATTTTGGGGTGTGTTGGGATTTATTGCGGCTTTGGTGATTGTGGGGGGGTGCAAGGGTGAAGGCTAGTTTTTTTGGGGTCGCAGGGGGGGGGGAAAGGGGTGGGATTGGGATGGGGGGGTGAATACCCTATGTATGATTGGGGTTGATCTGGGGGGGTTAAAAAGGATGGGGATTAGGGCTGGGGATATTGGTATGTATGGGTTTCACATGGGGGGGGTGGCACTGGGCATTTTTGGGATGGGCATTTTGAATGGTTTGAAAAAAATGGGGGTTTTAAAACCCGGGATGCTTTATATATTTTGGGGAATGGGGGGTGAGAGGGGAAAGGCGGGTGTTGGGGAAAAAGGGGGGGGGGGATTTTAGTACTGGGGGCTATAGTTGGTATAAGAGGGGGGGTGATAGAAACATAGGGGTCTATGGAGTATAGGAACATGGTTTGCAGGATGTTTGTAGATGTGAAGGGGGGTTTGACGTGGTGGGGGGGAAAAAACCACCCTGGTTGGGATGACAAGTGGGGTGGGTTTGGATGTGTTTTAGGGTGTAGTTCTGGGTGGGGGAGGGGGTGTCTGTTGGGTCTGGGGAAGGGGGAAGTTTAATTATCAGGGTTTTTTAGTTTGGGGATAAGGGTTTTTTGGGGTTGTGTGCATGAGGGGGATGACTACTGATGCGGGGGTGGCAAATGGGGGGGGTTTTTATTATAGGGGGTTTAAACTTTTTTTAAGGGGTTTGGGGGGTTTCCCGGGGGTTTTCTGTCGGAAGGCATGGGTCTGGAGTATGGGCATGGGACTTCTCTGTTGGTGCTGATTAGGGGAAAAAAAAAAATTAGCATCATGTCCTTTTTTCATCATTTGATATCTGAAGGCTTATATTTATAGGGGTGACACCCATTTTTTATTTTTGATTAATGGGGGCAATGGTATTTAAAATTTATTGGGCATCCGTGGTTTGTTTAAACTAGGTTCTTTTAAGGCATGGGATGGCACTTATTCTTTTAATCAAATGTTTTTTTTTGTCCTTTATTGATGTTTTTAAAATTTTATATTAATTATTCTATAAAATTGACCCCCTTTTTTGTAAATTTTCTAATCAAATTGGGGGGGGTGAATGGGGGATTTTTGGGGGGTGTCTTTTTGAATCAAGTTTCCCCGTACATGGGATATGTCTTATTAAAGTAGATCGGGGGGTTTTTATAGGTCTTTTACATATTGTGTCATTTTTTTGTTTAAGTCTTCATACCGGGGGGGGTGGGGTTGTATACCTGTCATTTTCTTTCAAAACCCCTTTTTATTTTTTTTTTTAATATGGTCTGTTGTTTGGGCCAAGAAAAAAGGGATAGTGGGCTTTTTGATCTTACTGTCAGTATTCTATTTTTTGAATTTATTTTTATTTTTTATTCCTTATTGGGTAGGAAAGCAGTATATGTCATGGGGTGCAGAAGGTTCTGAAATACTTTTTATTAAAAACTATTAGTTTATTAGCTTATTTTTTTTGAATGATTGCTGTATGTAAAGTTTATGACAAAAATAAACCGGAAATAGTTTAGTCTTTTTTGTAGATTTT
>WNWK01057382.1:0-10752 GCA_009830355.1 Cherax destructor
TGAGTACAAAAAGAAAATCGCTGTCAAGAGACCCCGACTTTCCAGCGTTCCCCCTCTGAAAATTTAAAAGGAAATTATCAACAACTCTCTGGCTGTTTTCAAGGGGAACGAAAATTTTTCTCCAATCAGCCCCTATCAGCCGTGCTTTTTTGTATACACGCTGGACTGCGTGCCCAGCACCAACAGCCTATCAATCAGCCCAGCCCAGTTCGATCAGGAAAACCGGGGCCGTAAACGAAAGGTACTAAAATTTGGGCTTGTCGGGCTAGTGTACTCAATGAATTTTGCTTTTTCATTTGGGGGGGGTATTTTGCAGGGCCTGTAGAACCTGGGGTTCACGTAGAGTTATTTCACCGAAAAAATTTGGTAAATTTAAAAACCATCCCCCCAGAATTTTTAAAGTTATAAATTATGATAAATTTTTTTTCCTTGCATTCCAGGAAAGTATGATTAAGGGACCTAAGGCTTTCAAAATTTAAGTACAGAAACGTCGGTAACAGGGATCGAACACTTTTTCCCCTTTTTTAAAAACCCAAATTCTCGACCCAATTTCGTTTAAACTGGGGAATTACGGGAAAGGGAAAAAAATAGCTGGTAATGAATGAAAACAAACAGCCAAATTACACTAATATTTTGATACCTTTGAAGAGTTTCGGGGATATTCCGGGGCCCCGGGCCCATGGGCCGGGCTCGTCGGGGCCCCTTTTGGCACCCGGGCTGTTGCTGCGGGGGGCCCCGCTCCCACATATCCATCACAGCCGGGTTGATCGGGCCCCCCCGAGGGAATTTTCCCCCAAGTTTCCTCTTAGGCCCTCCTGGTTCCAGGATTTTTTTAAAATATCTTCGGGTGACATTGAATTTTTTTGTAAATTTCCCTTGTACTTTTTTTTACTTTGGGAATTTGGTATAGAAAGGACCCCCCTTTCTTCTACTCCCCAACGTCGCCGGGTTCAGTTTTTCCTCCTACTCGGGGACATGCCTTCTTGTTTGATTACCCTCCAGTTTTTTCCCCCTATCCCCCCTTAGTTCTTTTTTTTCAATTTCGGTAATTCGATTTTTATCTCCGCAAGGCTTTTTTCCCCCGGGATAGCCCTTGTTGCAACTTTGTATAATTCATTCATGACTGGTGTAAAACTTGGTGTTTAATGTTCTCAAGGTTTTTTTTGTTTTGTTCACCCTGGTCTTTTTTCCCCCGTTAAGTTCCTGATGGCGGCTATCTTTATATCTTTTTTCTTACTCCTCACCTTTTTTTAGTTTATGTGTTATTTAACGCACTTTTTTTCACAACGTATATTCAAAATATTTTCTCGAAACCCTATAAAGGGGGTGTTTGTGTATTCAGCCTTCATCAACAGATATTACCTGTTTGTGGTTCCATCAGCACCACATTCACATTATATTTCCCCAACACCCAAAGAATAATTTCTTCCTAACATGACTTTTCCCGGATGTTAATACCCTTCCCAACCGGTCCCCTTGTCCTGGTAATCCCAAATTTTAAACAATTTGTTCCCATCTACCCCATAAATGTCTGATATTTATAGTTAACTTAAAAATTTTTTTACCCCCTAATGGGTCCAGGGAATGGGCCCCCAAAATTTTGATGCTGAAAAAAAGGTAATGAATATTTTCATGTTTATATCTGTTCAATTTAAGGGGTTATTTGCAGTCATAATTCAAAAAATGAAAATATTAGTGTAGCTTATGTAGTTTTAAATTATATATTACCTTATATTTTTTGTAAAGGGATGGAAATTTAACAAGTTTAAGTGGGTTTTGAGTTATTTATAATACCCATTTGGGTAAAAAAACTTTTACATTTCTTGAACATTCGTGAATGAGGTTCTGAATTTATTAACTTTATCGCATTCCAGCACACCCCAAAGACCAAGGTGTGACAAGTGTCCATCTGACCCCAAAATTTACATTTAGTTGTGTACCTCAGCTGATGCAACCTGCCACAGATACTGGTAACCCCCAACCGAGCCGGGGGGGAAGTGACGTCCCAAGGTCTGCTGATTTTCTTTTAAGGGACCATAGACATGTGGCTCCTAATGTTTAAAAAGATGATAGATGGAGGGCTGCTGTCCATTCCCCCTGGCAACCCTAGATTAGAATTACTCCCCCCCTTTAAGGATATGCCTTTGCCAATTCATAGGGTTTTATCGGGGAATTTGAAGACCCCTTTAGATGAAATCCGGTGACACTTACGCCATTGTTTTACAGACGTATTATCCCTTGTCTAGCTTCTGACCCAATGCCACAATTGACACTTGTGGGTTAAGAACATTTATGGATGATAGATAATCAGTTACAATTAAAAACCTTTAGATACATGGACATTTGAGTGCAAGGAATATAGAAAAAATTCAGTTTGAAGGGCAAAAGCCCAATTGTTGGGGAGTGCCCCAAATTTTTAAGGAGACCCATCACTATATGACAGCACCTAACAGCGCCAGGGGATTTGAAAAGACCATCAAATAATAGTGGAAGTGTGTCGGGACTAAAGTATAAATCAACTTTAATGAAGTTTTGAAGGGATTTAAAGTTTTTGGGGAGAAAGTGAAGGATAACTGTTTGGAATGAGGCAACTTCATGATGTGGGAAGGGGCAAGAGGGGCGGCGTAATAAACCCAAAAGATCAAATGGAAACAAAAAATATCATTTCCAAATTTAACATTAGCACCTCCTGGGGTAAAACCGCCGCAACCAAGTGCTCTGCATTTGTATTTGGGGACAAAGTCTTATAAAAGGGGCCAAAAAGGGACCTCAAAGTCTAATACCTGTATCAGATTACATATTCTGCCCGGGCCCATCATGCAACTGGGTCCCCGAATTTCCCTTCTGTCGGGACGCCTGTTAAGCATCTTCGTTTTCATAGCGAGATGATCCCCCAAGTCCGACACCAGGCTAGTACATGGGTTTAAAAATTATTTTATGTTAGAGAAACCGGTGGTATGAATCATTTAACTCAGCACAACATTTAGAAAAAAATTAATAAGAATACTGAAAAGGTGAAACCGGGAAAACCTCCCTTTGGGGGTTCCTAATTACCCCCCGGGAAAACTGAAGACTTTGTTGGATAGGTATCCTTTAACCCCGCGGAAGCCATCCCCCATCCATTCTGGCAAGTTCACTGATGATTACCTGTCGTTTAACTAATCAAATGCAACATGGAAGGTAGTGTGGAGGTGAAAATGTGGAGCGTGAGAAAAGTGGTTTTGAATGATGCCCCTCTTCCATGCATAAACCACAATTGGCATCATGTTTGGCCCAATTTCAATTTTTTGGAAGGGGTAGACGTGCCAAGCATGATCAGCTCTTTCCCCCCTGGTGGGAGGGTGCGACCGGGCCCCGCCCTACTCCCCTTTAAATTTCTTTTTATATCCTTCCATGCCCGACTAAGTTGGGTGAGCGTTGAAACCACTGAAAATTTTTTTCCTAGTTTTTTTGCTAAAGCTCTGTCATACTTTCCCCGGAAAAGGGAGAAAAGAGTTCACTTTTCGGGGCTTTCATTTTTTAGATTGGGTGTTTTAGAAAATATTTCAATGCGGGGTTTAAATTGTATAAAAATTTATTAAAATATTTTGAGTAAAAGGGATGTTTGATTTCGGGCAGTTCTAAATAATTTTGAAAATTTTTTACGAGATCGCTGTTAAAGGTCTCGACGGAAAAATTCATGGAATTATACCAATCTGCAAATGAGGGGCAAAGTTGTTGATAGTCAGGGGGAAAAATGAAAGAGTTTCCCGTTAATATCCCACCAAGGAAGATAGTATTATAATATGAAAATGATTAATCCTGGGGAAAATTTCAATTTTTTATTTGTAACAATGGAAAACCCCAAGCTGGGGAAAATTTGTTTGCCCAAAACAGATGAAGGATGCCCCACAGATACAGTATGTATGTGGGCAAGGTCCCCCTAATATGAACCTGGTTTTTAAATAAAAACTTTTTTCCCTTTTAAAATGGGGGTCCCAAAATTATTTTGTAATCAACAATAATAAGGTTAACACCATAAGTTGGGAAACTCCATAAAATTAAAATTATAGCAGGAGCATACAAATTAAATATTTTAAAGAGCAGAGTTCCCTACACAAATCCTAACATCAGGGTATTGAAGAACTAGTTTTTGTTTAAAAGAAGAAGGGGAAATATTTTCTAATACTGAATTAGTAGATTTGAGATTAAATACGAAATGAGGGCAGTTTAAGGGGTGGGGATGTTTCGGGGTTCACCCCTGTACACAAAATAAAGGGTTCGTAGTGGTTTTTGGTGAAGGTAAACCTTCCAAAGTGATGCTGTATTCAAATAAGGATAGAAAGTTATAGAATTTTCTTCCATTATTTAATCCGGGGACAACACTTTGTTTATCAGCATAATGAAAGAATTTCAAACTGAAAACATTATTTATTTCATCTGAATTCCCCCCCCATGAATTTCTTAAGTGCTTTCCTTACTAGGGCGCGGGGGAGTCTTAGATGAGAGCGTTGGTTTTTTGTGAATGTATGGTAGGTGGGTATCCCTTGTCCCCTCGTCACCACTATCATTACACCCATCAATATTACTGCCATCATCCCCACCACCACCACCACTACATTCATCAGTATAACCAAATTCTCACGTTACAATCAACATTATCATTTATGGACACACTAAGTTCCCTTTAAATGCCCATCCCTAAATATCACCACAACCACTAGACTTCCCTTTTATTAACAACCTTACCATTACACACAGCCAATACACTTTTTATTGACTAAATTTTTTTTTTAGCCAACTGTTTCCACCTGTGACAGAGATACGTGCTTCATCTGTGACGTGAAACCTTCCAGCCGAGCCTTAGCCGACTGACAATGATTGGGGTAACAAGGGGGTCAAAAAAAGCAGTGGTGATGGAGTTTGGGAATGATCTCCGGGCTGTATGCTCAACCCCCTTATCTAAGTCAGGTACGAACCATCATTCAAACTCCGGAGGTGTAATTTTGCTTTTCCCCAATTCTTCCCTGCAATTTTGGTTCCTTTGTCCCAACCACAGCTTAGACAACGGGTTTCAAAAGACTCGAACATTTTAAGCCCTGAATATGCTTCAATGGAGGGACGGGGGGAGGGGGAAAAAGTGACTCGGGAAATATATTTTAAAAAGAGTGATATAATACTACAAAGTCTTAAAGAAGTTATGTTGAAGGATTTTGAGATTACAAGCCCTGTATAACCCAAAGCAATACGGTTAATGCCCTTCCCGTATGTTTTGGGCATGTTCAATCTGATCTTACACTGTGAATACCAGACGGCCGGGCCCCGGGCCCGGGCTCAGAGTAGATAAACTCAAACTTTTAAAAAGGTATATAAAAGGTATACACCTTGCCATCATCGGTCCTTCCCTGAATTTCATGGTCTTACAAAACCTGCATTCTTGACGCTCCTTGTTGGACAACCCCTGAACCGTGTCCTTGCCCCTGGAGGTTGGATCACGTGTTTTTTTTCCCCAGTCATATTTTTCGAAATTGTCATTTGCAAACACAAACAGCATTCCCCCCACTGGAGAACATAAAATAAGGTTTGGAACACTAGTACTACATGTAGTATAGGTATTGGAGCATCATAACTGTAAATACTTGCTAGAAAAATAATGTATATAGGACTGTATACAACTTAGCATTTATTATGAGGGAAATCTGTGCCAAGAGGGGCCCGCCAGCCCAGAGATAGGTGAGCCAACGGGGGGTCACTGCCCCGCATGCACTGTGTGCTCATGGGCGGCTCTCTTTTACCACCCCCCCCATGCCCCCGCCACTTACACTTTCCCTTTTCCTATCCTTCCTCCTCCTCCCCGCCCCCCTCCCACGAGAGGATCCACGTCCATCACAATTTTTTTGACAAATGGTGTGGGGCCCCAAATTTCTGACTCCCCCTCAGCAACAAAGGCCCTTCTTTTCGTCTGAGACCCTTGCAACCGCACACACCACTTACCTCGTCTTCCTCTTGCCCAAACCCCACCCCCACTACCAGCATTTTCCACAAACACAACCACCACCCCCTACCAGCATCCTCCATGCAACACAACCACCACCCACACTACCATCATCTCTCCATCAAACAACCACCACCCACACTAAGCATCGTCCATGCAAACAACCACCACCCACACTACCAGCACCCCCCATACCACAACCACCACCCACACTACCAGCATCTTCCCAACACCCCCCAATAACTTTCCCTTCAAAACAACACCCCCAACTCCCCACATCTTTTTCATTGGGAAACCAAGAAAGAAACCATACCACGGGGGGGGGATAGTACCCGGATCAGAGTCATACTGGCCCATGCTAGCAACTCACCCTGGGGTAATAATAAATTAGACATGGGAATATTTAGATATCCTTATTGAGGAAACGTTTTGCCACACAGTGGCTTATCTTCCTAACGGAAGAATGGTGAAGGTCAGAAGGAGTGAGATAATCAGTCCTCAGCCTGGGGGAAAGATGTTATCAGTCCATTATTTCAAATAGTGGTATAGTTATGTAGACAGCTGAGGTGAATATCTGTATTTTTTAAAATTGACTCATATAAAATCGACTCAGGGCTGATTACCTCAAACTCCTTCTGATCTTCACCATTTTCTTCTTCTTTTAAAAAATGATAAAAAGGGGAAACACCTTTTTCTTAATTTATCAATTTCAGTTCTCCGGCCATTTTTACATGGCAAGTAGTCAGGTCCCAAATCACATCCACTTGAGGAGGAGCACAGTGGTATTTAGTTCAGGTTGAGGCGGGTGTGGCAAGACTGTTTATTTATTAAAGTAATAAAGGGTGAAGCTTTTTTTCAATGTTTTTTACAGTTTTGTGATTCGGGCTCTGTGGTGTCCAGGATACATTTATTTTTATCATTTTACTGTTTGTGGACAGGCCATCCTGAATATTATGATGCAAAGTAATAGTAATAGTTTTTGAAACAAACCCCCCCTCGAAGCTTCCGTAACTACTAAACCCCCTAGTGAAAGGCTTAAGACATTTAATGACCTAGAAAAAATTTCCCTACTCAAATTTCATTACTAGAAAAAAAAGCCCATCCTGTGTGATGGAATACAACGGGGGAAAATAGTTTTTTTTCCCCACTATTTAATCTTTTTCCCCAAATTTTTGTTTACAAAAATAACCTGCACATAAAAAAAAAGGATCTTACGTCGACGTTTCGGCCCGACGTACCATTTAAAGCCCCCTCTTATACAACAAAGTATGGTCTTTCCGTTTTTCCATGCACTTCCCCCACAGTACCCACGCACCCAGCAGTTCAAAACACCACAATCACCACCCCCTCCGGAACCTCCATGGACTGACCCGCCTCGCATGGGCCAGTAGGCCCTATGTTCCTTCTTTCTTATGTTCAACACAACACCCATCCCTCCACCCTATTACATCATCTGTACCTTTATCCCCCATCAACGTGTCCCATCCTTATTTTTCCCCAAAACACTGTTCCTTCTAAGTCCCGGTCCTCTCCCTCCCAGCACCTGACATCTTCCTTTTTTCTGTGGGGGCACCCCACCAAGACACATTCTTCTCCAACCAAGATGTGACTCCCCCCCTAAAAATAGTGATTCTCCCCAAAAAGGTGTGGTAGTGATCCCCACCCATTGGGGGCCCTTCCCCTCCCCCGGTCTCCCGAGTCATAACATGGGAGAGGGAAGGTGGGGGGCAGAATATGCTTTTCCAGTGCCACATCCCCCACCATTACAAACGTGATTTTTCCATATCATGAAACTAGTACACCTGAAGGTACCTGTACACGATCGGATCCCTGTCGCAAGTCTGTGAACAGGTCTCCCGGTTGATAAGTCTGGTCAGTCAAATACGGCAAGGCCTTTCCCCGTTTCACCCAGCCCCTCATCCAAATTTGGAACGTTTGTCATCCCATCCAGACTTAACTCACTCTTCAGGCGGTTGGTAGATAACCACCCAGGAGGTACTACCGTCCTGTGAAATGAGTGAAATTAAG
Organism: Cherax destructor; assembly: GCA_009830355.1. Classification (NCBI taxonomy): domain Eukaryota; kingdom Metazoa; phylum Arthropoda; class Malacostraca; order Decapoda; family Parastacidae; genus Cherax; species Cherax destructor. The sequence continues at coordinate 8,003 of WNWK01057382.1, forward strand.
CCACTTTTGGGGATTCCGGATTACTGATATTTTTTTCCCCGTCTCGGGAACACGAAACATGACAGGAAAATTTTTTTAGTTTCGATTTCACTCAGAATACGAATGCCTTTTTGTTCCTATTAATATTTTTAACCCCAAGAATTTCCCCCAACCTAAGAGGCCTGATCAGAGACTAGCCCAAAAAACCACAAAAAATAAGAAACCCAAAACCCGTGGGGGGTCATTTATTTGAAGAATGAGGGCTGGATAAAAGAAAGGAAGGATAGCTGAAATTTTTTGATCAAGAGCCCTTCACTGGCATCAACCCCCGAAGGGTATGGAAAAAGCTCCCTCTAGTTCCCCTTTTCCCGGCTCCTGCCCACACTGTGCCATCCCTACCCTCACGACACCCTGCCATCCCTACAAGGAAACCAGCTACGTGTTTCTCCGTGTCGGGAAACAACCCGGACATTGCAATTTTGGGTAGAATGCTTCACCCGGCTCACGGCACCCGCCGCACTTTAAGGCTGGATGGTGGGGGTTTTTTCTCGGGGTCATTTTTAACTGCCGTTAGATTCTCCGACCTCTAGAAAGGAAAAAATTCTGAAAGAATGACTAATGCTTCGTACATGGGTCAACTTTCCACGGTGGGAAAAAACCTTTGTGGGAAACCCATGTTTTTTAAAATTTTACGTGATTGTAAGGACGAGCATTTTGACCAATTAATGGACAATACAATAAGAACAATACCGCCTAAGCCCAAAAGAACGCAATTCATAAAAAATGGAAATCCAAAAAAATGGGTAATAAAAAGCTTAGGAACATTTTTTTTTTTTTTGGAATTTAAAAAACATTGCAAGAGTTTCCATAGTGCTTTATCTAAATATTTGTTAAACCTTGACCCCAGGGTTTTAAAATCAACCTCGCTTAGTATCAGGGGGTTTAGGAATGTGACCAAAAATCGAATCTAAGGGAACGTACGGTATAGAAAATAAAGCATAGGAGACTGTTAAAGCTGCAGATCGGGAAAAAGGGTTTGGGTCAATAACACAGATGTAGATGGTGACGTCAGGAATGCCCCAAAGGCGCCCCCAGCATACATATACCTCGCACGAATCATCTAAAAACCCAAACCCAAACCCCGTAACGCATAATGAAGGGAAAACCCCGATAGTTTAAGATGTGGGTTAATACATTCACGTGATGTCCCAAAAAATACAATCAAAACATCCCAGTCAAACATTGTCTGGCTTGAACACTTAAATTTTCTTCTGGGGAATTTTCCTAAAAATGACTGACGTTTAAAAAAAGTTCCAGGATGTTTGTCATAGAGGGATCCTCTACTGTAAAAGAGGCTTCCCTCTGCTTGTCATTTGTGTTTGCAGTGTTTTGTTGGTTCAGGGCCCCCCTTCACTGTCTAATAGCAAAATGCTATCTCTTGCTTAAACCCGGGGGTGGGCAAGAAAGAAAGTAAAATATTCAAATTTTCCATCCAGAAGCTCCAAAATTTAGATGTAACAAAAAACAAAATAGGTTCATTTGGATTCATTAGGATGCCCTTTTTTTACTAAGAAGGAGGGGAGGAAAAGGGGGCATCTTGAGGGCCAGTGCAAATGTACCGCATTACGATACCAGTCAAGTTTAAAGAGCATAGATCCCGCTGGGATACTTTGGGTCCCATAATCAAGTGGGGTGGAGGGAAACAAACTTAAACAAAGACGCTGCCCAACATACTGGCTAAAAGTGTTGAATCAGAGAGAATAGTCGACCACCTTAATAGTCGAGCACCCTTTTAAAGTCACACCTTGATAGTCGACCACCTTGAATGATGGACAAAAAAAAAACCAGCATAAGTTTAGAGATGGAAAACGCCCGTGAATTTCGGGGTTTTTTTTTTAAGTAGAGCGAGATAAATATAGGGGGCAGGAGACGGTTGGGAGACTACCTTCCTCCACTAAAAACTATATAAACTAAGAGCAGTATTTTTCCCCAACAAACTTAAAATTTGCAAATTTCCCCTTTACCTTGAAATGCAATTTTCCCTGACGTGTGACAACCATGGACCCTTACAACTTCAATCACATTTACACATTATCTTCTAGAATACAGACTTATGAAAAAAGGCCTGATATGGCTTTTTGACTCCAAACACTGCCTGTATTTCCGAGGCCATTTTGTAAAAATTTTTAGCCTGGCTGGTGGCAAAATAATGGAAGTTGTATTGAATGTTTATCTTTAGTGATACAGTGTACATCCCAGTGGGGGAAAAAGGGCGTAGTTTATTAATATTTATGCAAGGAGGAATGGTAGTTTTAGTTGGATTTATTTATTCTTAATCATGTATTTAAACACCACCTGTGAAAAAGGGCAGCCTCACTGGGTGAAATGGTGTGCACACTTGTCTTTCTCCCCCTCCTATTTTTTTTTTCCCTGGACCCTGTCCAAGGTCAGTCCCCCCTCCACCTTCCCCGCAGCGCTGATATCTAAAAAATTATTATATCCTTAGTGGATACCTTTTTTTCTACTGTATTAATATTCTGATAAAAAAATTTGTTACTATATTTACTTCACTATTTTCAATTCTTGTCATCCATTTAAGGGTTTTTCATTTATAATTTATATATAGTTTTTTTCTATAACCTATTTATTTTTCCCAGGCCCCGGTTTGGGGGAACCAATTAAAAAGGGTTTTTAAAATTCAGTTTTATGTGGGTTTGGGCCCGGGATGATCCATACAAGGGTCCCCAAATGACCCAGCACTGGCCCCCAGG
>WNWK01057383.1:0-10752 GCA_009830355.1 Cherax destructor
TCCATGCACTAAATTATTTCCTTTATTCATTAATCATGTCCCCAGATCTCTCCAGTATTACACTTGCCTTCTGGTTTGAATTTGTCATACAAAACAAATTGAAGATTTATCCTATTTCTCTGATAATAAAATATAACTGGGAATGATTGGTCATGGTTTATGGCATCCCAATAATTGAATGAGACCCATTAAAAACCCATAAAACAGACCGGGGGTTGTAGAAGGCCCTTATTCGTCCTCAGAAAAATTGGTAAAACTAATATTTCCACTACATACTTTGAACCCACTTTCAAGCTACTTCCAGTCCTGAAACCAACCAGAATCATCTTTATTTTATACTGTGCACCTTCGCCACACAGTCCCATTCTCTCATATCTAGGCCAAAATTTACCGCTGAGAGCTTCTCTGAGGAAGCTATGCTCAAAATGTAGATTTACATGATGGCCACTGAAAGCGTTCAATGTGTAAGACTGGAATGACTGAAGTATGTGATTTGATGTGCTATTAGATGAAGTATGAGCAAGGTAGCAGCTAGTCAGACTTGAATTTTGGAAGTGGCAAGTACAGTGCTTTCACTCTGAAATGAAAAATGGGTAGGGGGCGGTGGTTCATTGATGAAAAAAGTGAAACTAAAATACTGTAAAAATAAAATAGTAAAAAGATAGTGGAAAAATGTGTACAGTACTAGATGCTGGAAGATACTTTTCTTATACAGTATATACAGGAATAATTCATTCATGGGTGTTATTGTTACATAGCAACCATTTCTTGGCATTTGTCTAGATTAGTGAATTAATATCTTCCAATATGTAACAAAGTACTGTAGGGCCCCGCTTTACAGCGTTTCGCTATACGGCGATTTCAAATTATGACCAAAATTTGCTATATGGCGAGCGGTCTTTCAAATAGTACAGTACACCCCACATTCTCTGTGAGCACATCTCTCTTATGTCTGGAAATTTTCCAAAATTTCAAGTGTTTTAAAGTTATTGTGTATTTTATATACAGTGGTCCCTCGACTAACGTAATTAATCCGTTCCAGGAGCTAGTTCTTAACACAAAAAATACGTAATTCGAAACCTTATTTCCATAAGAAATAATGTAAATACAATTAATCAGTTCCACCCAAAAATATTCACATACTAAATAATAAAAAACAGATTAATAAATAACATTTACAGTGGTACCTCGAGTTACGATGGTCCCCAAAATCGCTTTTGTAAGTATATTTTTGGGGGTGTAAAAGGACTAGTCTATTTTACATTATTCCTTATGGGGATAAATTCGTTTGGTAATGGCACTTGAACAGCATTCTCGAACGAAAAAATATCGTAACTCGAGGTACCACTGTACTTACCTTTATTGAAGAGAGTTGCTGGCATCTGGAAGATAGGGAGGACGACAGGGGGAGGGTGTTAGTGGTTGGAAGGGGAATCCCCCTCCAAAAGGACTTCAGGTAACAAGTCCTTATCTGGGGTTACTTCCCTTCTTTTCTTTTAATGCCACTAGGACCAGCTTGAGAGTCACTGGATCCCTGCCTCGTGAAATAACTGTCCACAGTTCTCTGTTTCTGGCGAATCTTTAATAATTTCCTGAAGTGCAACATGGCTCTGTCACTGAAGTGGTTGCACAGATGGCTCATTTCAGCTTGCTCAGGGTGGTGTTTTTCAACAAATGTCTGCAACCTACTCCACATAGAACACATTTCCTTAATCTCTGAAGAAGGCACCTCCTTCACTCTCCCTCTCACTCCTCCTGTGCAATAACCTCAGCTCTGGTCTGATGCTGTTCCAGTTCCAGCTCTTGCAGCTCTTCAGTTGTTAGCTCTACCCTGTGCTCCTCCACCAACTCTTCCACATCCTCACCACTCACCTCCAACCCCAGGCTGTTCCCCAATGCCACAAGATCTTCCACAACAGGCACAGAGTCATCAGGGTCAGGGTCAGCCTCAAATCCTTCAAAATCCCTCTTTTTCAACACAATCCGGCCACAGTGGTCTCCAAGCAGAGTTCAAAGTCCTGGAAGTCACTCCCTCCCAAACCTTACCTATGCAATGCACGATATTGAAGTGATCTTTCCAGAACTCTCTTAGGGTCAATGCAGTGTCTGAGGTCACATCAAAGCACTTCTGAAACACTGCTTTGGTGTACAGTTTCTTGAAGTTTCCAATGACCTGCTGGTCCATGGGCTGGATGAGAGAGAGGAGTGGTGTTAGGAGGCAAGAACTTCACTCTGATGAAATTGAAGTTGTCAGGCAACAACTCTTCCAAGTTGTGAGGATGAGCAGGAGCATTGTCCAGTACCAGGAGGCACTTGAGTGGCAATTTCTTTTCCAGGAGGTATTTCTTCACACTAGGGCCAAACACTCCAGTCAACCATTCCACGAAAAAGTCCTTAGTGACCCATGCATTAGTGTTAGCCTTCCAATGCACACACAAATTATTCCTGGTAACATTGTGTTTCTTGAAGGCTCTGGGATTTTCTGCATGATACACCAGTAAAGGCTTCACTTTAAAATCACCACTGGCATTGGCACACATCATAAGTGTTAGCCTGTCTTTCATAGGCTTGTGTCCTGGCAGTGCCTTTTCCTCCTGAGTAATGAAGGTCCTGTTGGGCATTTTCTTCCAAAACAGGCCTGTTTCATCACAATTAAACACTTGTTGGGGGAGGAATTCTTCAGCCTCTACGAACCCCTTAAATTCACTCACAAACTTTTCAGCTGCACGTTTGTCTGAGCTGGCTCCCTCACCATGTCTCAACACTGTGTATGCCACTACGTTTCTTAAACCTCTCAAACCAGCCTCTGCTGGCTTTAAAATCACTCGCATCAGCACCGGTTCCAGGCATTGTCTTGACAAGATCTGCGTGCAACTGCCTTGCCTTTTCACAAATTATCGCCGTGGAAATACTATCACCTGCTAATTGTTTATTGTTTATCCACACCATCAACAACTTCTCAACCTCATCCACTGTTTTCGATCTATTTTTCGTTAACATATCAACCCCTTTTGCAACATTAGCTTCCTTGATCTCATTTCTCTTTGCCAGGATAGTGCTGATAGTACGTAGATGCGGTTTTCTTGTACATCCTGGCAAGCTCACTCAGACGTACGCCACTCTCATATTTTTCTACAATCTCTTTCTTCAGTTCAATGGTGTTCCTCACTCTCTTTACCACAGGGGTGCCACTAGGAAGCTTCTTTGGACCCATGGTGACTTATTTCACAGTGACAATCACTGAACCAGCAATAAACACAACAAAAGTATTGTGAATGTTTGAAAGAGCGCGCTGGGTAATGTTGTCTCAATGGTAAACAATGCCTGACTGAAGTCCTGTCCACCGCGCTTGCGCTGGGCAGGCGGACAGGTCTGATACGTTACGCTACACGAGTATTTGTCGCTACACGAGAAAAATATTTTGCGAAAAAAAGCTTACGTTACACGATTTTTACGTTATATGGAGCTTACGTTAATCGGGGTTCCACTGTACTACTATATACTCTGATAATTATACAGTGGTACCTCTACTTACGAGCAGCTCCCAACTCGAACAATTATGTAAGTGTATTTTTGTAAGTGTATTTTTAGGGGTCTGAAATGGATTAACCTAATTTTCATTATTTCTTATGGGAAAAAATTCCTTCGGTATCGGCACTTGAATAGCCAACTGGAACAAATTTTGCTCGTAAGTAGAGGTACCACTGTATACTTATGTATACTTGTACCTAAATATACTTACACACTGTGCTGGTGTGCAGGTACACATTAAAATCACTAAGAGTCTCTCTACTCTTGACACCATATAATCTTTTGGGCGCATTAAATGTTGTGTATTATGTTAATATAAACATTTCCATTAATCCATCTATGATATTTTTTTCAAAATTATATAATAAATACGCTACTTAACATATAAACGTGATACATACACCCAGTATAAAAATTGACATAAATATGAGATTTGTTTACCAAACGGTTGGTGGGAGGGTTGGAAGAATTTTGTTTTCTCTAGTCAAACACCAGTAACTTAACTAGCCCTTAAACGGTCTAAACGTATATACTGTATACGTTAGTACTGCTACTGCCCCAAACGTATATATACGTTTTATTTTTCCTGCCTCCAAATTTTGCACGATTGGCCTGAGATGCCTGGTCAGCATAGAATGGGTCTTAACACTCGGTGTGTGCCATATTAAAAAATCTGGGACCACTAATTATTTTTTTATTTAAATATTCGGGGCACTGGGCATGCGAACGTATATATACGTTTGGACCGTTTAACCCTTTCGGGATTTTGGCTGTACTAGTACGGCATACACGCCAGGGTTTACGTCGTACTAGTACGCCTAAATTCTAGCGCCCACAAATCAAGCAGAAACAGGCTGTCAGGCCTAGATGTGAGCGAATGGGTCTGTGTGGTCAGTGTGCGCAGTATAAAAAAAATCCTGCACCACACTGCATAATGAGGAAAAAAAAACTTGTGTTTTTGTTTTAAAACAGCGACTTTGCAGTCTATTTTCGTATGGTATTTATGCTTGTATTCTCGTTTTCTTAGTCTCATTTGATAGAATGAATGATATATTACAGAAATAGAGATAATTTTGACTGGTTTCTCGATGACAAGTACCTTGAAACTGAGCGCAAAGTAGCGAAAATGTTCGATTTTGGCTGATGTTCAAGAGTAAACAAATCACGCCATACGTCCAATACACATCAACTGGGTAGTCTAATATTCTTGCACAAGTGTGCTGATATTATACCATTTTTACAATGATGCAGTTGTATACATAACAGTAAATCTTCTATTTTTTTGTGAGAATAAAAATTAAAAATGGAAAGCAAAAGTAATGTAAGCGGGGCCTGGAGACGTGACTAATGAACAGATAAAATGTTATTTGAGTGCCAGAAATGTCTGTCTTGTTTATTCTGGACCCTATTTTGAAATTGGCATCTTTTGAAATTTATGTGAAATTGGCATCTTTTGAAATTTGTGTGAAATTGGCCAAATTGCCAATTTCTGACCACCTTATTGGGTAGTTGAAATCGGTAAATTGGCGGTTTCTTGTACTCAGTTGATAGAACAAATGGAATTCTATTGACATAGCTATAATTTTAGTAGACTGAAACACTGGAATTTGCCGAAAATAGGGCTCAAAGTGGGTGAAATCGACGATGCGCAAGTGTCATCGATACCGCTAACTTTGCGAAAGCATAATTACGTTAGTTTTCGATCAAATTTCATATTTTTGGTGTCGTTATGATCGGAAAAAGATTCTCTATCGTTTCATAAGAAAAAAATATTTATTTTCCGAAAAATTTGCGACCCTGGGAACGAGTTTGGGAGAGGGCCTGGCAACCCCCAAAGGGTTAAGGGCTAGAAATTTATTCCTTTTCTTTGCCTTCACTCTGTCTATAGCTATTCACGACCCTTTTGGGTTTATCGCTTTTTTATTAGGATTATAATAATAATAACTTGTAATAATAATACTACATAATAATAACAACAACTTGTAATAATAATTTGTCAGAGCATCATTACTTCTAAAAATTACATGAGAATGGAAGTGTTGGTCTTATAATTTATTCTACTCTACCACTGTGGAGACAACTTGTACACAATGTAAGGTGTTTGTAGGAAGTGTATCAACCGTAACCTGAAGGTTTGTTTACATAAGTACTCTGCGGCTCTGTTATCTTACTCGTTCTGTCTCTCTCTTTTATTCGTTTTTATCTCACTCACCTCTCGCCCTACATTAAGACTACAAATATTTTAAGGAGAGTAATGAGTGTACTGCATATGCATTTTATCGCTCTAGGGCACGAGTGCACTGTGTGTTTATTTTACTTTTTATTGTTTTTTGATGCCAAGGTCTATTGCTAACTTAATACAGTGGTACCTCGAGTTACGATGGTCCCCAAAATCGCCCTTTTATGTAAGTTTATTTTTTTAAATGCTTTTGTAAGTATATTTTTGGGGGTGTAAAAGGACTAGTCTATTTTACATTATTCCTTATGGGGATAAATTTGTTTGGTAATGGCACTTGAACAGCATTCTCGAACAAAAAAATATCGTAACTCGAGGTACCACTGTATATGTTAGTGTAAACTTGTTATCTGGCATTTATATGCATTTATAAGTGAAAAAAATGGCATTCTGCTTTCTGGCAATGTCTGCTTTCCGGTAGTAGCCTGAAACCTAACCTACCGTATAAGTGGGGCCCTACTGTAGTTAGTTTTGTATTGTTCTACTTAAGATAAATGGCATTAAAATCTAATTTAATTATTATTGATTCAGTATTTTACTTACAGGCAAAAAAGGTGAAGGTAATGAAGAAGATATACCAAGTTCAGCAGTGGATTTACAAGTGAAAGAAAAGGTGAGTTTACAGATAATTATAGCAATGGCAGTTATTTAGAATTATAGCAATTATTTAGAACCCTAATTATTACACTACTGTATGTTTCTTATATCAGCATAGTGACACATTTATCAAGTGGCTAGAATGTCAGACTTTAATTTAATGATGGCTAGCTACTTTACTGAACTTAAGGGTGCAGTAAGTCTGGAAATCATTGCTCTTTTTGTATTGTATATCACCTTTTGACATTGACCTAAAGCTTTTGGGGTACAGTAGGGCCCCGCTTTTCGCCGTTTTGCCTTACGGCATTCCGTTCATACGGCGAGTTCAAATTATGACCAAAACTTTCTATATGGCGAGCGGTCTTTCAAATACGGAGCGCGCCACCTGGTTTGTTTACATTTTCCGTGAGCACATCTCTCTTATTATGTAATAATCACTCTTGGGCACATTAAATGTCCTATTTTACGTCAGTATAGACATTTTCATTAATCCATCTATGATATTTTCTTCAAAATTATATAAGAAACACGTTACAAAGCATATAAACATGCTGTTTATATGCTATGGAGGTGTTGCCGGGCAGAGGGAAAACATTACGTAATACTAATAATAATCACTCTTGGGCACATTAAATGTCTTATTTTACGTTAATATAGACATTTTCATTAATCCATCTATTATATTTTCTTCAAAATTATATAAGAAACACGTAACAATGCATATAAACATGCTGTTTATATGCTATGGAGGTGTTGCCGGGCGGAGGGAAAACATTACGTAATACTAATAATAATCACTCTTGGGCACAATAAATGTCTTATTTTACGTTAATACAGTGGGACCCCGCAAATCGGCCGGTCTGATTATCGGCCTGCTCGAAATCGATCACTTTTTACGGCCCAATTTTTCCCCGATTATAGGCCGTTCCTCGATTATCGGCCCGCATACCAGACTTGTCTGCCTGCCCCGCGCTTCCTCGCCGCACAGGCGTCGTGAGCTAGTCTAGCGTTGTTTACCTTTGAGTGAACATTACCCAGAGCGCTCATTCAAACATTTCACAATAAATTTATTGTGTTTATTGGGGGTTAAGTGATTGTCACTGTGAAATAAATCACAATGGGTCCAAAGAAGCTTCCTAGTAGCACCCCTGTGGTAAAGAAAGTGAGGAACACCATCGAACTCAAGAAGGAGATACAGTGGTACCTCTACTTACGAGCAGCTCCCAACTCGAACAGTTATGTAAGTGTATTTTTGTAGGTGCTTTTGTAAGTGTATTTTTAGGGGTCTGAAATGGATTAACCTAATGTTCATTATTTCTTGTGGGAAAAAATTCCTTCGGTATCGGCACTTGAATAGCCGACTGGAACGAATTTTGCTCGTAAGTAGCGGTACCCTGTAGTAAAAAAATATGAGAGTGCCCAGGATATATGGCAAAAGCAAATCAACAGGAAGGCAGGGAGTGTAGCAGGGATGCAGGGAGTGTAGCAGGGATGCAGGGAGTGTAGCAGGCATGCAGGGGGTGTAGCAGGCATGCAGGGGGTGTAGCAGGCATGCAGGGGGTGTAGCAGGCATGCAGGGAGTGTAGCAGGCATGCAGGGAGTGTAGCATGCATGCAGGGAGTGTAGCAGGCATGCAGGGAGTGTAGCAGGCATGCAGGGAGTGTAGCAGGCATGCAGGGAGTGTAGCAGGCATGCAGGGAGTGTAGCAGGCATGCAGGGGGTGTAGCAGGCATGCAGGGAGTGTAGCAGGCATGCAGGGAGTGTAGCAGGCATGCAGGGAGTGTAGCAGGCATGCAGGAGTGTAGCAGGCATGCAGGGAGTGTAGCAGGCATGCTTGGAGTGTAGCAGGCATGCTGGAGTGTAGCAGGCATGCAGGGAGTGTAGCAGGCATGCAGGGAGTGTAGCAGGCATGCAGGAGTGTAGCAGGCATGCAGGGGTGTAGCAGGCATGCAGGGGTGTAGCAGGCATGCAGGGGTGTAGCAGGCATGCAGGGAGTGTAGCAGGCATGCAGGGAGTGTAGCAGGCATGCAGGGGGTGTAGCAGGCATGCAGGGGGTGTAGCAGGCATGCAGGGGGTGTAGCAGGCATGCAGGGGGTGTAGCAGGCATGCAGGGGGTGTAGCAGGCATGCAGGGGTGTAGCAGGCATGCAGGGGTGTAGCAGGCATGCAGGGAGTGTAGCAGGCATGCAGGGAGTGTAGCAGGCATGGGGAGTGAGAGGCATGGGAGTGTAGCAGGCATGCAGGGAGTGTAGAGGCATGCAGGGAGTGTAGCAGGCATGCAGGGAGTGTAGCAGGCATGCAGGGAGTGTAGCAGGCATGCAGGGAGGTGAGCATGCAGGGAGTGTAGCAGGCATGCAGGGAGTGTAGCAGGCATGCAGGGAGTGTAGCAGGCATGCGGAGTGCAGGCATGCAGGGTGTAGCAGGCATGCAGGGAGTGTAGCAGGCATGCAGGGAGTGTACAGGCATGCAGGGAGTGTAGCAGGCATGCAGGGAGTGTAGCAGGGAGTGAGGGCATTTGCGCTCAGGAAGCAAAGCCCTCCCTCACTCCTCCCTATCTTCCAGATGCCAGCAAGTCTCTTCAATAAAGGTAATTAAATGTTTTATTATTTATTATTATTTGGTGTTATTATGTGTTTTGTGTATGTAAAACTATAGTTATTCTCTATAAAATGTATTTTTGTGAATATTTTGGGTGTCTGGAACGGATTAATTGTATTTACATTATTTCTTATGGGAAATAAGGGTTCAGAAATCGGCCACTTCGATTTTAGGCCTAGCTCCGGGAACGGATTAAGGCCAATTTTCGGGGTCCTACTGTATAGACATTTTCACTAATCCACCTATGATATTTTCTTCAAAATTATATAAGAAACACTTTATAAAGCATATAAACTAGGGATGTATCGGATATCCGTATCCGCATCCCCGGAGCATCCGCATAAATTCTTGCATCCGCATCCATATTTTTTCTAAATGAGACATCCGCATCCGTATTTTTCTAAATGAGACATCCGCATCTGCATCCGTAGTTTTCCTAAGTGAGACATCCGCGTCCGCATCCGTAATCACTATTAAATAAATATCCGCATCCGCATCCGGGCCTAACAAAGCATATGTGGCGGATATTATAACCTAAATTACAGAACTTGCATGTTTGTTTCCCACAAACTTGTTCTTATGATTTACAAATTAACATTGCAGCTTCAAATATTATAACTTAATGACCTGTGCAGAGAGAGAGAACATAAGAACATAAGAAAGGAGGAACACTGCAGCAGGCCTCTTGGCCCATACTAGGCAAGTCCTTCACAATCCACCCCACTAATAGAATATTTGCCCAACCAAATTTTCAATTCTATCCAAGAAATAAGCTTTGATAATAAGTCCCACTCAAAACCAACCCCTCTCACTCATGAATTTATCCAACCTAATTTAAAACTACCCAAGGTGCTAGCTTCAATAACCCTACTAGGCTGATAAATTAGACACAATGCAATGGAAATAAATGGTATAAAATACCGACACAATGGAAAAATAAACACAATAAAGGATCACATTATACTGCTTATGTGTTTATTAGACACATATGCATTTAAAATTAGGTTGAGCAAATATTCTGTTAGTGGGATGGATTGGGAAGGACCTGCCTAGTATGGGCCAACAGGCCTGCTGCAGTGTTCCTCCTTTCTTATGTTCTTATGTATCTTTATTGAGGAAACGTTTCGCCACACAGTGGCTTCATCAGTCCATACAAAGGAGAATCGTGAAGAACAGGAGGAGTTTGAGGTGGTCAGTCCATCAGCCTGGAGTTACTGTCTGACACAGCAACATCTTGGTATCTTAATACAGGAATTCTTCACTTGCCTAACCCTTGGCCACCACCTACTTCAGCTCCTTTGGTGCTCTTGTGGTGAACCAGGTGCTTCAGCTCCTTTAGTACCCTATTTTATAGTGCCCTAATTATCAAAGCATATTCCATAGATGAAGTAGATGGGTTGGGTAGGAGTTTTTGTTTGTGAGATTGGTTTTGGGTTATAGGGTGACCTACCTAGTGTGGACCAGTTGGCGTGCTGCAGTGTTCCTTATTTCTGTGTTCTTGTATTAATATTGGTAGAATTACCGACAATATATTAAGTAAAAGGACACAAATGCAACTAATGAGACATTTTATTGTCTCATTGAACCTATATATACCCTGTGTGTCCATGCATTGTTTGTAACGGCTTGAAAAAGCTCCTGGAGAGCGAAACGTTGCTACAATAAAATGTCTCATTAATTGCATTTGTGTCCTTTTACTTAACATTCTGTGTTCTTGTGAGTGAGAGGAGTTGTGAGTGAGAGGGGTTGGATTTGAACGGGACTTGCACAATGGTTGGGGGGTTGTCGGGG
>WNWK01057384.1:0-10752 GCA_009830355.1 Cherax destructor
AAAAGTCAAGTCTGACCCGAGCTGTTGTATAGCCACATCAGGAGGAAAACAACAGTCAAGAACCAGGTAATCAGGCTGAGGAAGGAAGATGGGGAGTTCACAAGAAACGACCAAGAGGTATGTGAGGAGTTCAACATGAGATTTAAAGAAGTATTTACAGAGGAGACAGGAAGGACTCCAGGAATTCAGAATAGGGAGGTATACCAACAAGTGCTGGATGAAATACACACAACCGAGGAGGAGGGGAAGAAGCTGCTATGTGAACTCGATACCTCAAAAGTGGTGGGATCTGACAACATTTCTCCATGGGTCCTTAGAGAGGGAGCAGAGATGTTGAGTGTGCCACTAACAAAAATCTTCAACACATCCATTGAAACTGGGCAACTACCTGAGGTGTGGAAGATGGCAAATGTAGTCCCAATTTTTAAGAAAGGAGACAGACACGAGGCATTAAACTACAGACCTGTGTCACTGACGTGAATAGTATGCAAAGTCATGGAGATCATCAGGAGGAGAGTAGTGGAGCACCTAGAAAGACACAAGCTTATAAACGACAACCAGCACGGTTTCAGGGAAGGAAAATCCTGTCACAAACCTACTGGAGTTTTATGACAAGGTAACAGAAGTAAGACACGAGAGAGAGGGGTGGATAGACTGCATTTTCTTGGAGGTGTCAGAGTGGGCACCTGTGACGAGTGGGGTTCCACAAGGGTCAGTCCTAGGACCTGTCCTGTTTTTGGTATATGTGAATGACATAACGGAAGGGATAGACTCAAAAGTGTCCCTGTTTGCAGATGATGTGAAGTTAATGAGAAGAATTAAATCAGTCGAGGATCAGGCAGGACTACAAAGAGACCTGGACAGGCTACAAGCCTGGTCCAGTAACTGGCTCCTTGAATTTAACCCTGCCAAATGTAAAGTCATGAAGATCGGGGAAGGGCAAAGAAGACCGCAGACAGAGTATAGTCTAGGTGACCAAAGACTGCAAACCTCACTCAAGGAAAAAGATCTTGGGGTGAGTATAATACAGAGCACATCTCCTGAGGCACACATCAATCAGATAACTGCTGCAGCATACGGGCGGCTGGCAAACCTAAGAATAGCGTTCCAATACCTCACTAAGGAATCGTTCAAGACTCTGTACACCATATACGTCAGGCCCATACTGGAGTATGCAGCACCAGTTTGGAACCCACACCTGGTCAAGCACGTCAAGAAATTAGAGAAAGTGCAAAGGTTTGCAACAAGACTAGTCCCAGAGCTAAGGAGATTGTCCAACGAAGAAAGATTAAGGGAAATCGACCTGACGACACTAGAGGACAGGAGGGTTAGGGGAGACATGATAACGACATATAAAGTACTGTGAGGAATAGATAAGGTGGACAGAGACAGGATGTTCCAGAGAGGGGACACAGAAACAAGGGGTAGTGGAGGCAGGAACCATACATAGTTTTAAGACGAGGTTTGATAAAGCTCATGGAGCAGGGAGAGAGAGGACCTAGTAGCAATCAGTGAAGAGGCGGGGCCAGGAGGTGACTCGACCCCTGCAACCACAAATAGGTGAGTACACACACACACACACACACACGAGGGCACACGCACACGAGCATACAAACATATATACACACACAAGCACACACGTGGTAATGCTTTATTTACTGTTAGTAAAGTCAGGGTATTTTTCCAGAATGGTCTGTAATATACCACTGTGGATAAAATACTTTGTCATTTCTTGAACATTTCTGAGTGAGTTGTCTCTAAATTCATTAATTTTATCGCACTCCAGTACATAATGACGCAGGGTGTGACAATAGTCCATCTGGCAAAGTTTACATTTCGTTTGGTCTACATCTGATGGTGGTGATTTAACCTGCCAAAGATACTTATAACCCAGCCGGAGCTGGGCGGCAGTGACATCCAAGAGTCTGCTTATTTTGTTGGATGCACCATAGACATGTGGCTCCTCTTGCATGATGGAAAGATTATAGATGGACTGACTGGTGTCAATCTCCTTAAGTCTTAAGTCAATAAAGTTCAGTTGAAGTTCTTTTCGTATTATTGTTCTCAAACTGCTAACTGAGAACCCAAGATTGTAATCTGCTCCCTCTTTGAAAGCATACAGCTTAGCCAATTCATCAGTTCTATCATGCATCTGGAGACCAATGTGAGATGGAATCCACAGCATATGTACTCTGACTCCACTGTCCACAATCTTACCATACCTGTGTCTGCCACAATTTATACTTAACGAGTTGAGAGCATTTGTGGATGACCCAGCCCATAGTAACAATGTTCATAAGATAGAGAGAAGTAAAACCCTGTCTGAGAAATTAATTTCCATTCTGAGCTGAAAGAACCGCGATGGAACCTTTCCACAATTAAGCTATCGAACTGTTATATAATAAGGCAAGTCGACGAACTTATAACCATTTTCAGAAAATCACGAAACTGGCGATGATTAAGCCCGTGAGATCGAATGAAATTCACTGTCTGTTGAAACTAACAGGTTACAAAACGCAAGACATATCCACCTATTTTCCGCACAATGCTTGCTGGTGGATAACGCAGTGCAGAAACATGGGATTTGAGAATTCACCATCTTCATAAGCTTTTGTGATTTGTCCAACCAAACTTTTCTTCACCCCAGACATGTTCTTTCCTCCATCAATTGTCACGCATTGCAGTATATTCCACTCCGGGTTATATTCTAATACAATTTTTTGCAATTCTTTGAAGATGTTTTTTTCCGGTTCCTGTGCTGTGCATGCTATGCATTGATCCTAATTAATGTGTGACATTAAATTCATTGTCGACGCCACGGATGAATGCTAGTTGTGATGTGTCACATCATTCGATTCAATTCTACCTGGAGTCTACCTGGAGAGAATTCCAGGGGTCAACGCCCCCGCGGCCCGGTCCGTGACCAGGCCTCTTGTTGGACCAGAGCCTGATCAACCAGGCTGTTACTGCTGGCCGCACGCAGTCCAACGTACGAACCACAGCCCGGCTGATCAGGTACCGACTTGAGGTGCCTGTCCAGTGCCTGCTTGAAGACAGCCAGGGGCTTGTTGGTAATCCCCCTGATGTATGCTGGGAGGCAGTTGAACAATCTTGGGCCCCTCACACTTATTGTGTTGTCCCTCAACGTGCTAGTGGCACCCCTGCTCTTCATTGGGGGAATGTTACATCGCCTGCCGAGTCTTTTGCTTTCGTAGGGAGTGATTTTTGTGTGCAAGTTTGGTACTAAGCCCTCGAGAATTTTCCATGTGTATATAATAATGTATCTCTCCCGCCTGCGTTCTAGAGAGTACAGGTTTAGGAACTTCAAGCGTTCCCAGTAGTTGAGGTGGTTTATCGCACTTATGCGTGCCGTGAAGGTTCTCTGCACATTTTCAAGGTCAGCAATTTCACCCGCCTTGAAAGGTGCAGTTAGTGTGCAGCAATATTCCAGCCTAGATAGAACAAGCGATCTGTAAAGTGTCAACATGGGCTTGGCATCCCTGGTTTTGAAGGTTCTCATTATCCATCCTGTAATTTTTCGAGCAGATGCAATTACTACATTGTTATGGTCCTTGAAGGTGAGATCCTCTGACATGAACACTCCCAGGTCTTTGACATTAGTTTTTCGCTCTATTGTGTGGTTGGAATTAGTTTTGTACTCCGATGAGATTTTAATTTCTTCACGTTTTCCGTATCTGAAAATTTCGTGCTTTGTCTGCAATATATTGCTTCATATATCCTCAATTCTAAAAGCAACAGTATTTGGTGCAAGACTGAGGATTTTGAACAGATTTGCTTTTTTGTGAGCATAACTCTCCCACTGATTCCATCATACACTCTTTGTTCAAATCTCCATCGGCGAATGGAGCATAGGCTACTTTGTAACTGGCCCTGGTCAAAGCTTCATTTTCAGCTCTCTTCTGCACAAAAAAACCTTCTTGGGAAAGCAACCTGCGTTGCACTGATTCAAATTTTTCCGACTGCTGTGTTCCTATGAATTGGGAATAACTTGGTTTGGTCTCCTGACTGTCCCAACTACTGGACCACTATGATAAGGTCTTGGATGCTCTGGAGGACAAAACAAAATGCGGATGTAGTATACACAGAGAATTATTGTTCTTAATCCTGAGGTTATAAATGGTGATTAATTCAAATTCAAATTAAAATGTTTATTTATCTGTAAAGATTACAATGTGGGGTTTACATATGGGATATTGGTTACAATGTGTGATTTATATATTATAGAATACTAATTACAAAGAGGGCCACTATCATGCCTAGCATCGCTAGGCATTTCGGGCAGGCTAATAATAAATCTAAATCAAAATTGATACAGGTTATGGAGCATATTGATATTAGAGCTATTAGACTGCATTACAGTTTATAAATTTAGCCATGAGAATGGTTTTGTCTTGGCATGAAACACAGTTTCTAATAAAGCTCCTGTATTGGAGTATCTCAGGCAAACTTATGACTAGTTTAAGATTTGTAAGGCAATAGCTTTATTCAAAATTTTATGTTTACAGTCACTTGGGTGAGTGTAAGTGTATATTGGGGGAATCACAGATATCGAGAGTAAGTCTAGTTTGTTTTTATGTGTGCATGATACAAGTAAGAGGAGAGGTGGTATTCTTGTAGTTAGCTGGGGTGCGTCAGGGAGATAAGATGTTTTTTAAAGGTGGTATTGAAAGTGTTTATTGTGTCTGAAGTTCTAGAGTTTTCAGGCAGGGAGTTCCAGATTTTAGGCCCTTTAATGTACATTGAGTTTTTGTATAGGTTTAGCCGGACACGGGGAATGTCATAGAGATTTTTGTGCCTGGTGTTGTGCCTGTGGGTCCTGTCACAACTATCAAGGAAGTGTTTTAGTTCAGGGTTAATATTGGAATTTATGGTTTTGAAAATGTAGGTTGCACAGTAGTAAGTGTGGATGTTCTGTACCGTGAGTAAGTTTAGATCTTTGAAGAGTGGGGGGTTGCCTAGTATTGGATTGCGTGATAATTCTTACTGCAGCTTTTTGTTGGGTTATTATTGGCTTTAGGTGTGTTGCTGCTGTTGATCCCCAAGCACAAATAGCATAGGTGAGGTAGGGATAGATGAGTGAATAGTATAGTGTGAGAAGGGCTGATTGTGGCACGTAGTAGCGTATCTTGGAGAGGATCCCAACAGTTTTGGATACTTTTTTTATGTGTTGGATATAGGTGCTGAATTTTAGGTTGCTGTCGAGGTGTAGGCCCAGGAATTTGCCCTCATTATTTAACAATAAAAGTGTTGTCGATCTTAATGTTCAGTTGTGCCACACCTGTTCTGTTACCAAACATGATATAGAAGGTTTTATCAGTGTTAAGTGTAAGTTTATTGGCTGTCATCCAAGTAGAATTTTTTAGTAGCTCCTCGTTAACAATGGTGTTGAGTGTGGCAAGATTTGGGTGGGAGATGACATAAGTCGTGTCGTCAGCAAAGATAATTGGTTTCAGGTGTTGTTGATACATTGGGAAGCTCGTTGATGTATAAGAGAGAGAGCAGGGGACCAAGGACACTTCCCTGTGGCACTCCAGTATCAAGTGGTCGTGTTGATGAGGTTGTCTTTGATGGTGACGTACTGATACCTATTAGTAAGGTAGGATTTGAAATATGCAAGTGCATGGCCTCTTATACCATAATGGTCAAGTTTGTGGAGTAGGATGCCGTGGTCTACTGTGTCAAAAGCTTTCCTTAGGTCAATAAAAAGTCCTAGTGGATATTACTTATTTTCGAGAGCTGTGTAAAGCAGATCTAGCATTTTTATAATTGCATAATTTATGCTTTTATTTTTTCTGAAGCCAAATTGGCAGGGGTTGAGTATGCTTTGTGCTGTGATAAACGAATATCTCTTGTGAATGAGTTTCTCGAAGATTTTGTATAGCAACGGTAAGTTTGATATTGGCCTATAGTTGTTTACGTCTGTGGGGTCTCCACCTTTGTGAATTGGTGTAACCCTTGCTGTCTTGAGTAGTGTCGGGAAAGTGCTAGTTTATATTGATTTGTTAAAAAATAATGAAATAGCATGCGAAAGGACATGGGCCGCTCGCTTGTACAATAATGGTGGGACTTGAGACAGATTCCCTGATTTATTTTTATGTGACTTGATAATCGTGGTGACTTCAGTGGGCTCAGTAGGTGCAAGATAGAAGGAGGTTGGGAAATTCCCATCTAAGTAATCACTTGCTCGGGCGTTGGTACCTGGGATTTTACTGGCCAGATTTGATCCTATGGTTGAAAAGAAGTCATTCATCTTGTTAACTGTATCAATAGGCTGTAGTGGTGTTTCGTTCGGTTTAGTTAGAACAATATCCCTATTTTTTTCAGTTTGTGGGTACCCAGAATCTGAGTGTTTTCCAGGTCTTTTTTATATCTCTTGTTTCAGTGAATCTGCTGGAGTAGTACAATTGTTTAGGTTTTTTTATTAGTTTGGTGAGAACTGGTGAATAGTGTTTAATAATATCTTTGTGTATTAAGCCCTGTCTATATTGCTTTTCATATTAATGTTTCTTATCAATGCATCTTAGTATGCTGTTAGTTAGCCATGGGCAACCTATCCGTTTATTCGTAATCTGTTTCGTTTTTTATAGGAAATATTTCTGTCCAATCATCGATAACATTGGCATTGGTGAATTCTGAAGGCCAGTCAACTGTCTACCCACAAAATTATTTTTGATAATCCTCTCCATTGCATAAACCAATCTATACTACACATTTTCCATTATAATTTTCGCTAAACTTGGTGGAGCTCCTAAACTAAAAAACAAACAAACATAAATACCCAGCAGGGCGCCACAACAGGAGAATAACGACAATTCAGACCCAGCAGACATCGAATGTAATGTACAAAATCCTAGTTGTGGTTTGCAGGTTTGCAGGTTTCTGGCCCTGAGTTGCTGAAGCTGTGGGACAAATCCCTGCTCGTAGAAGCTGAATTCATAGTATAGTTTATAGTTCGGAAGACAAGTCAGGGCGCAGGGCTACCAACCAAATGTACACACGTGTACGCACGCCACACACACATACACTTGAAGTAGTCAGGATATAGACATAGCACTGTGGGATGTAGGTGACGTGGCATAGAGTGAGTCAAAGTTGGCGGGCCCGCGGCACCCTTGCGCCGCCTGTAGGTGAGGCAGTGAAACTCGAGTCGTAAACAAACAGAGTGCGGGGCCGTCGAACACGTATTACCTTCCTAATATGTAAGTCAGTAATTACGTGTTATGTAGCATAAGGCACTGCACACCCACTATAGAGTTTGGGTTCCCACCATCCCGCGATGCCTTACCCGAGGAACTGCAACCATACTGGCAGTACCGCGACAGATTATCTCTCGTGGACGAAGTCGTCATGATGGACCACAGGATCGTGATACCACGGGCACTTCGGAATGAGGTATTACGGACACTCCATGCTGCTCACCAAGGCACCAGTCGCATGCACAGTAGGGCATTAAGCGCCGTTTTTTGGCCCGGCATCACCAGAGATATCGAGGGCACACGGTCCAGGTGCCATGCTTGCTGGGGAATGTCACCTTCCCAGCCATGCATGCCACCAGTACAGCCATGTGTACCAAGCAACCCCTTTCAAGCCATTGCCGCTGACTTTTGCGTGTTGCGTGGCATTGGGTACTTGGTCATTGTGGACAGGTTCAGTGGCTGGCCACACGTCGTCGCATCTAAGTCTGGCGCCGAGGGCTTCATCGCAGCCCTTCTCAATTACTTTGCAACGTTCGGCGTACCCGAAGAATTGAGCACAGACGGAGGCCCGGAGTTCACTGCAAAGGAAACAATGTCACTTCTACAACGATGGGGCGTGAGACATCGCCTGTCATCAGCTTACCACCCGCAGTCCAATGGGCGGGCGGAGGTGGCTGTCAAGTCTATGAAGCGCTTACTGACATCGCACACAGACGCAAATGGCAGCCTTGACACGGAGGCGGTAGCTGCTGGCTTGCTTCAATATCGAAACACGCCAGACCCTCAGACCAACATGTCACCGGCACAAATCATCTTCGGCAAGAATCTTCGGGACCTCCTACCCATCGCCCGGGAACGCAGGTATTCACCAACCCAGTGATTCACCCAGTGTGGCGTCAAACATGGGGCATGCAAGAAGAGGCCCTCCGACTGAGGTTTGCCAAGCAAGTCGACGATTTACAGCACCACACACGGCAGCTCCCCCCCTTAG
Source organism: Cherax destructor (assembly GCA_009830355.1). NCBI lineage: Eukaryota > Metazoa > Arthropoda > Malacostraca > Decapoda > Parastacidae > Cherax > Cherax destructor. Next base: position 8,209 of record WNWK01057384.1, read on the forward strand.
CGCCTGGTCATCGGGTGGTTCTGCAAAACCAGACCGGGAATCACAGCACGAGATGGGACAGGACCGGTGTGATAGTGGAAACAAAGCCGTTTGACCAATACTTGGTCAAGGTGGATGGCTCGGTCGGCTCACTTTGCGGAATCGACGGTTCCTGCGCCACATCCAGGGGCTGGCCAATACCAACCAGCCCGTGTCATCACCATATACGTGTCATCAGCCTTCCAACACCCCATCCACGCCAGCCAGTGGTGAAGTACAGGACGGCGAGCTGCCTCCGGCGCCCGATGCTGACTCAGCAGCTACACCTCCACAGTTGCACGGAACAGCACCGAACCCCAAACCTCCCATAGAGCACATGGACCAGGCAGTCCCACGGGCAGAAGGACCCGACCCGACCATATCACGACACACCCATGCGTCGCCACCTCCAAGACCTCGCAGAGACAGACGTCCGCCGGCGTACCTACGGGATTACGTCACCGAGTGAGGAGTTTCCTGCTGGAAACTGGGGGGGATGTGGGATGTAGGTGACGTGGCATAGAGTGAGTCAAAGTTGGCGGGCCCGCGGCACCCTTGCGCCGCCTGTAGGTGAGGCAGTGAAACTCGAGTCGTAAACAAACAGAGTGCGGGGCCGTCGAACACGTATTACCTTCCTAATATGTAAGTCAGTAATTACGTGTTATGTAGCATAAGGCACTGCACACCCACTATAGAGTTACGTCCGTACAGTGTACATTAATGATATATTAGGACTAGGAGGTACAATGTGCGCTTATCTAGTCAGGTGTGCATCCTAATTTGTGTACTTTGTTTCTTTGCAGCTAGGAGCATTCGCTATGTTGTATCTTAATAAAGGATTATCAGCACATCCCCGAATGTCTCTTTGACCAAGCACCATACAATTGTTCGTGTAGTAGCAACAATATTATTACCAGTTTATAAGTAGCAACTATTAGTAGCAGTGCTTAGTAGGATTAAGAATTAGATTTCGAATAGGAAGACACTGTGTAAGAGGTGCCAAGACGCACACACACACACACACACACACTTGAAATAGTCAGGGTGTAGTAGACCATACAGCTGTTCTTATATTAGCAATTATATTTTTATCAGTTATATAGGAAGTAGTATTCTTTTTAGTTTTTGTAGCTAAGTAAGGTAGGAAGAAAATTCAAAGACATGGGCGGAGCGCAGGCACGGTGAGTCAGAGGTAAACAATCACACGCACACACACAGTGAGGACAGGCGCACACACATACACACACACACTCAGGCCTAGCATCGTGACCAGTAACCACTAATCTTTTCCCCCATACCCTGTAATCCTCCACGCACACACACACACACACACACACACACACACATACGCTGAGTTGCTATACCCCCTCTCCCCTATCTCCCTCCCCTTCTCCGTCACACACAAACCCTCCCCCTCTCTCCCTCCCCCTCTCTATACCTCCCTCTCCCCCTCTCTATACCTCCCTCTCCCCCTCTCTATACCTCCCTCTCCCCCTCTCTATACCTCCCTCTCCCCCTCTCTATACCTCCCTCTCCCCCTCTCTATACCTCCCTCTCCCCCTCTCTATACCTCCCTCTCCCTCCCTATACCTCCCTCTCCCCTCTCTTACCTCCCTCTCCCCCTCTCTATACCTCCCTCTCCCCCTCTCTTACCTCCCTCTCCCCCCCTCTATACCTCCCTCTCCCCTCTCTATACCTCCCTCTCCCTACCTCTCTCTCACTCCCCCTCCTCCTCCCTCTCTTCTCCCACCCCCTCTTCCTCCCTCTCCCTCTATCTCTATCTTCCTCCATCTCTCTACCTCCCTCTCTCTCCCTCTACCTATCTCTCTTCCTACCTCTCTACCTCCCTCTCTCTCTCCCTCTCCCTCTGCTCTCTTTCTCTCCCTCTATCCACCCTCTTCTACATTTCCTCTAAGCTATCTCTCCCCCCACCCCCCCTCCCTATCCTTTCTCTGTTTCTCCTCAACCCCTTCCTTACCCCTCTTTCCCTTTTTCCTGACACCTCAATACATCCACAAGGGACTCAGTGGGAAGATGGGTGGCTCAGAGAGGGTGTCAACAAGGAAGAAGATGGCCGATCAGGGAAGGCAACAGTGGGAGGAGGAAATTTCTAGAAGGGAGAAGGAATGGGAGAGGAAGATATTGGTGATCACCGAGGAGCTCGATGAAAGGGAAAAGGAATGGGAGAGGAAGCTATTGGTGATCAGCGAGGAAATGGAGAAGAGGATAGCTGAGAGAGTAGAAAATGGGCAATGCAAGAAAAAAAAGCAGAAGCCAAGATCCAGACCCTAGAAGAGAAGCTGCAGGGACTGACACAGAATAGAGACAATAGTACCTGGCAGGAAACAACGCTTGGGGCTTGTGCCAGGCACAGCCAAAGGGAATGAGGAGAAAGGAGGAGAACTCGGTACGCACAGGCACTGGCAGGCACACATGGGGCCCGAAGCAAGCGAGCAGGATAACAACACACGAGAGGGATATAGAAGAAGCAGCCAGGGTCACGAAGAGCACCACAGGAACAACGAA
>WNWK01057385.1:0-10752 GCA_009830355.1 Cherax destructor
CCCATCACTGTTAGAACTGTCACTGGGGAATAATAATGTCCCAATTCGCCGAGGAGTAAGGTGTTTCTTGCTGCGAGGCATGGTGGACAAGGTGTACTGAAATGGTGTTCCCACAATGCACCACTGGGTGCCCGATTTTTTTCCTACTGCACACACTGACCATGCAGACCCATTCTCTCCTCCCTAGGCCTACCAGCTGTTTCCCGCTTAATTTGAAGCCGCTAGAATTTACGCGTACTAGTATGGCACCAACCCCTGCTCGTAAAATGTACTAGTACGGCACCAACCCCGAAAGGGTTAAGTGACTTAATTATCATGGTGACTTCAGTGGGCTCAGTAGGTGCAAGATAGAAGGAGGATGGGAAATTCCCATCTAGGTAATCACTTGCTCGGGCATTGGTACCTGGGATTTTACTGGCAAGATTTGATCCTCTGGTTGAGAAGAAGTCATTTATCTTGTTTACTGTATCAATAGGTTGTAGTGGTGTTTCGTTTGGTTTAGTTAGGACAATATCCCTAGTTTTTCAGTTTGTGGGTACCCAGAATTTGAGAGTATTTTCCAGTTTTTTTTATATGTATCTCCTTTTGTTTCAGTGAATCTGCTGGAGTAGTACAATTTTTTGGCTTTTTTTATTAGTTTGGTGAGAACTGATGAATAGTGTTTAACCCTTAACCCTTTGGGGGTCGACAGGCCTTCTCAGGAAAGTGTTCCTGGGGTCGAAAATTTTTTGGAAAAAAAAAAATAAATTTTTTCTTATGAAATGATAGAGAATCTTTTTCCGATCATAACGCCACCAAAATTATGAAATTTGATCGAAAACTAACGGAATTATGCTTTCGCGAAGTTAGCAGTAGCCATGACACTTACGCATCGGCGATTTTGCCCACTTTGAGCCCTATTTTCGACAAATTCCAATGATTCAGTCTCCTAAAACTATAGCTATTTCGATAGAACTCTATTTTTTCTATCGATTGAGTACAAGAAACTGCCTATTTACCAATTTCATCTACCCAAAATAGTGGTCAGAAAGTGGCAATTTTCCAATTTCACACAAATTTCAAACGATGCCAATTTCAAAATAGGGTCCAGAATAAACAAGGCAGACATTCCTGGTACTAAAATAACATGTTCTCTGTTCATTAGTCACGTCTCCAGGCCCCTGTTCCATTACTTTTGCTTTTCATTTTGAATTTTTATTCTCACAAAAAATAGAAGATTTACTGTTATGTATACAACTGCATCATTGTAAAAATGGTACAAATAATATCAGAGCACTTGTGCATGAATATAAGACTCGCCAGTTGATGTGTATTGGAGGCATGGTGTGATTTGTTTACTCTTGAACATCGTCAAAAATCGAACATTTTCGCTAATTTGAGCTCAATTTCAAGGTACTTGTCATTGTCATACCAATCAAAATCATCTCTATTTCTGTAATATATCTTCCATTCTATCAAATGAGACCAAGAAAACGAGAATATATCAATATATACCATACGAAAATCGACTGCAAAGTCGGTGTTTTAATCGAAAAAAACGGTCAGAGTTTTTTTTCTCTCATTATGCAGTGTGTACTGCAGGATTTTTTTTATACTGCGCACACTGACCACACAGACCCATTCTTTCATATGTATGCATACCAGACGCTTTCTGCTTAAATTGAGGCCGCTAGAATTTGGGCGTACTAGTACGGCACCAACCCCTGCTCGTAAAACGTACTAGTACGGCACCGACCCCCAAAGGGTTAAACTATCCACACGTAGATATACGTTCACTCGCGTAGCTGACCGAACGTAGATCAACGTTTTATTTTTCATTCCTTCAAATTTATAAATTTAATGCGATAGGCCTGAGTCACCTAGAAATGAGAGAATGGGTCTGCGCCCTCAGTGTGCGCAGTATTAAAAAAATCTGGGACCACTTAGTACCTTGTGGGAGCACCAATTTAATTGAGTGCCAGCTAGAGCAAATAGTGTGGCAGACACCAGGGATTCAATGATGTTATGTCGCATTAACACTCCCCTTATAAGAGGAAAGTAAAAATAGGTTAGATAAATACATGAGTGGCTGTGGGTGGGTGTGAGTTGGACCTGACTAGCTTGTGCTACTAGGTCTGATGCCATGCTCCTTCCTTCAGAGGATGTGACCTGACTAGGTGGGTCATTGGTCTAAGTTGGGGGGTGACATGGACATGCCTTGCATGGGCCAGTAGGCCTGCTGCAGTGTTCCTTCTTATGTTCTTATGTATTCGGCAGGCTGGCTGGCTTTGGCTGTCTCTGGCTGTCTCTCTATCTGTCTATAACTCTATCTGTCTATATCTTTGTCTGTCTATATATCTATCTATATACAGTGGTACCTCGAGTTACGATATTTTTTCGTTTGAGAATGCTGTTCAAGTGCCATTACCAAACGAATTTATCCCCATAAGAAATAATGTAAAATAGACTAGTCCTTTTACACCCCCAAAAATATACTTACAAAAGCATTTAAAAAAATAAACTTACATAAAAGGGCAATTTTGGGGACCATCGTAACTCGAGGTACCACTGTATATATGTCCTATATTATAATAATAATAATAATAATAATAATACTTTATTTAGACATGGTACAAAGATACATTGTTGGGTTTACATGATACATAGGTATAAAAGAGATGTACATGCCAAAAGCCCCTAATATGCTGCGCATTGCGGGCATTCTTAGGACTACTTAGACTACATAGTAAAAAATTATGGTTGATAATGTATATAATAAGTATAATTGTGTATCTATGTTATAAAGTTTGAATATAAGTTGAACATATCAATGTCTCATATCATATCTCTGTCTCTCTCTCTTATGTACACATAAGTACAGTTATTATACATAGTGTAAATTACCTAGGATAACCCAAAAATTCCAGGCAAAGTGCTATACAATGCTTGTAGATATAATACATAATAAGCATGGAAACCCCTGGCAAGTAATATGCATCGTCACTTCTGGATCGTGTATAATACCTGTTGGAGTACGAGACGCACTCTGAGACTGAGACAAGCAGACGGAAAGACATACACAGGCAGACAGATAAGCAGAGTTAGACAGACATAAGCAGAGCTAGACAAACAGACAGATAGATACAGACAGATAGACAGACAGAGAGATACAGACATATAGACAGACAGACATATAGACAGACAGACAGACAGACAGACAGACAGACAGACACAGATAGACAGACAGATATTGAAAAAGGGAGGGTTCCCTCCAGCACTGCTGACATTTATCAAATGTCACTGGGCTGTCAAGAGTTATCTGACACTTGTCAACACACCATTCTTCAAGGAGTTTCATATATACTCCAGGATGTCTAAAACATTGCTGGGACCTATAAATACTTCGTATATATTTATAGACAATAGTAAATGACCAAGGAAGGTGAAACTGTTCACCTGTTGGTGTGATTGTGACTATTTGAGTACTATTTCAGTACATAATATTAGTGTTAGAACAAAGATTGGCTATGAAATCACAAGAACTATTGTAAATTGTAATTATCAGAACATAAAAATTATATAAATTAAAATAAAAACTAGAAAAAAAAGTATATCGGCATTACTTCTGCTAGCGGCAGGACTTGATGTTGCCGTCAGGTGAGCATCCAGTACCAAATTGGCGGGCTTATATCTCGGTAAGTACTGGCCAAAAAATTTTTTTTTTTTTTTTTTTTTTTCAAAATATTCGGTCAGCTACGCGAGTGAATGTATATCTACGTGTGAACAGTTTAAGGGTTAATTAGGCTTAGGGAGTGGAAGGTATTTCAGAAAGAGAATGGCTATTCTTACCTCCAAGCTATTTGTTAGTGAGGAAATTTTCACCCTTGTCCTCTAAATAGCCTGTGAGTTCAACTGGAATTGCATGGACAAAACCTTTTACATTATGTTTGGGAGCAGAACAGGTGATGCCCAACGGAACATTATAACTGACAACACTTATATTGCTAAACATAATGAAGGAAAATGTTTTGGGTTTGCACCTTGACAGCAACTTGAAATTCAACACTTATATCCAACAAATAACAAAAAACAAAAAAGTATCCAAAACAGTTGGGATCCTCTCAAAGATACGTTAGAAAATCAATTCAAGACTCTTCTCAAAAATCACCTACTCACCCTATACTAAATACTCATACTGTAACAAACTTTCAAACCCAATGTTATTTTACTTAAGATAATCTCAGTTTTATATTGTCATCCTCCTTAACACTTGTTGCAATTTCATATCATCATATTGTCATTTAAAATAGTATAGTATCATCATTTTGTTAATTTGAAATAAAATATATAACTAGAAGAAACTCAATAAATTTCTCTAGTATTGTTATTTTACTAGTATAGCATCAACATATTGTAACTTGAAATAAAATATACAACTAGAATAAACTCAACCAATTTCTCTAGTATTGTCTTTTAATAGTATGTATAATCATATTGTAATTTGAAATAATATATAACTAGAATAAACTCAATCAATTTCTCTAGTATTAAGTACTTAGTGAATAAGTCTTTAGAATAAGCTGCCCCTAATGCCATGCCATGCCAGTGGCTCTCCTTGCATTACAGTTTTATAATTGTAACTACGTACCAATAACTATGTATACTTGTAACTTGCATCGAAATAAAAATATTATTATTATTATTATTATTATTATGTACCACAATCAGCCCTACTCACACTATGCTATGCTATAACCCAACAAAAAGCTGCAGTAAGAATTATCACACAATCCAATGCTAGGCAACACCCCCCCCCCCACCCACTCTTCAAAGACCTAAACCTACTCACTGTACAAAACATTCACACCTACTACTGTGCAACCTACATTTACAGAACCATAAATTTTAATATTAATCCTGAACTAAAACACTTTCTTGATAGTTGCAACAGGACCCATAGACACAATACCAGACACAAAAATCTTTGACATTCCTCATGTCTGGCTAAATCTCTTCAAAAACTCAATGTACATAAAAAGGCCTAAAATCTGGAACTCCCCGAAATCTTTAGAACTGTAGAGTCAACCAGCATTTTCAAAACCACCGTTAAAAAACACCTCATCTCCCTAACACACCCCATCATCAGCTATGTGAAAACCACACATGCTATTTTCTGTATCATGAACACATTCAAAACAAAATAGACTTACTCTCATTATCTGTAATTCTCCCTATTTTACACTTACACTTACCCAAATGAAGGTAAACATTGAATTCCTAATACGTAGTTATTGCCTAATTAATCTTCAGTTAGTCCTAAGTTTGTCTGAAATACTCTGCCAATATACGAGCTCTTATGGAAACTGTGTATCATGCCGAGATAAAACCATTCCCATTACTAAATTTACTAATGGTAATACTGTTATATGTTTTGAACTACATCACTATTATCAATCTTACTAATGATAAACTTTTTAATTACCTAACTTTTATATCAATATTCATTAATGAACATTAAAATGTACTGTTTCATAACCTGTGTCAATATAGAGTAGTCAGTAAGAATTAGGATTAGTCTGCCTGAAATGCCTAGGAATGCTAGTGGCTTTCTTTGTAATTAATATTTTGTAATATGTAAACCACACATTGTAAGCTTTGCAAGGAAATAAACATTTAACTTCTAAATTTTGTCAGTATTTCTCTGGTAGCATTTGGCATGCAAGTAATACAACTTCCTTAACTCTATTATAATCAGAAAATTCGTCCCCCTCCAGAGTATCAACTCTTTATGTTGAAAATAGTATAAATACCAACAAGTTGAGTAAGACATGTGCAACAGTTGGGTATCTTTATTGCTGAAATGTTTTGCCTATACGATAGACTTCTTCAGTCATATACAGAGGCAGCAGGTGTAGTAGTGAAGTAAATTTGATGTAATCAGTCCATCAACCTTGGAGGCAGTTTTTGAGGTGGTCAGTCCCTCAGCCTGAAGCTGAACTCTTGTCCAGGCTGAGGACTGACCACCTCAAATACTAATTCTCTAAGGTTGATGGACTGATTACATTATCTTTACTTTGCTGCTACACCTTCTGCCTGTGTATTTGACTGAAGAAGCCTACAGTGTAGGCAAAACAAGTGTAGCACATGTATCTTACTCATCATCTACTCTTTATAACCCTTTGGGGCCATCTTTACACTGCAGCTGTTTTGTTAACAAGTGAAACAAATCTGTCCAGGTCACTCTCTGTAAACTTAGTAACAAATTTAGCAGCTTGTGCTAAGTTTAAGTTCTGCTCAGGTTCTTGCTCTGAACCTCCTGGCCTTTGAAGTTTTCTCTCCCTTGCTGCCTACCTAACTTCTATTAATTCCTTTTCAGCCTGAATTCTAGCTTCTTCAGCCTATGTCAGGGCTAGCTTAAGTTTCATCACCTCTATTTCCTTATCACCTGGAGTAAGTGATCTTTCTTAGTTACTGTTAACAGACATGTTTACTGATGGATTATTACCCTCCTCAGTGAAGCCTGAGAAGTCAATGGATGCAACTTCTAGTATAGCCTTTTATATGCTTAAACACTTGCTTCACTCAATTATCAGTTGAGAAACGTTTTCCACAGGCAGAATATAGCAACACAAGGTTAATGTAAAATATTCACACAGCACTTACCATAAAACCCACAAACAAACTTTCGTCTAGTAGGAAAAAAACAGTAAAACTTTAAGATATAAAAACAATTTTACTTCCACTGAAACCTAATTGTTAAGTGTCCTGTCCTACCAGCAACGAGTAACTGCTACCCCATACCAATACATATAGTTCAAAGCATGTCTTGAGTTATTTTATCAATCAGATGACTTCCGGTCAAGCTTCCCATGTTACATTGGTTGAAGGTCCTTCTCACTATATGTTCTGGTTAAAATAGCTCCCTAATACCCAACGAGGTCTAGGAAAATACTACATCATTAAGTCAACTCATCCTCTGAAACTTGCCCTTTCTCCAGTTCAGACAATAGGTTAAAGTTATACTACATACAGTGGACCCCTGGAGTTTGTCATTAATTCGTTCAGAATGCTGCTCAAGTGCCGTTGCCGAGCAATTTGTTCCCATAAGGAATAATGTAAATTAGATTGGTCCTTTTAGACCCCAAAATACCACAAAAGCACTTACAAAAGACACTTACATAATTGTTCGAGTTTGGAGCAGATACGAACTCCGGAGGTCCACTGTACTTGTATGCAAGAATACCTTACAGTGGATTCGGTGTTCGTCCTGCTCGAAACTCCCCTTTATGTAAGTGTATTTTTTAAATGCTTTTATAAGTGTATTTTGAGGGTCTAAAAGGTTTAGTCTACCATTATTCATATGGGAATAAATTTGTTTGTGTGGCAGCTGAACACATTCTGGAATGAAAAAATTATGAAAACCGGGGTCACTGTACTATATTTCATGGTTAAGTATTTACAAATTGTGCATATGACAATTAGTCGGCCTATCCTCACATTTAGCAGAAAAGGAATACACAATTTCTAGCATATGGACATGGGAACCTCTCCATAAATCTGGGCCCCGGTCATTTGGTAGCCATTTGAGAACAATTTTCTATATTTCCTTTCTGGTTGCCTTAACCAGTGTTTTGATACACTGCTAGCAACCTTGGCACATTTAACTTGACAACAAAACTCTGTCATAGGTTTTACCTCCTGCACAACTCATTTCTTGCCCAGAGGTCTGCTTCTTCCAGCCTGGCTTCCAGAGAGTGAGAGGGAAGCAGGTAGTCGATCTTCACACCTGCACCAAGTATTAACAAAAAAAAAATTAACATTCAGTTATTCTCAACTATTGCATTAATCCTCTTTTGCTCTCCTCCCCAAACACTACAATACTCTTAACCTTATTAATAATAATACACTTTTAAAACTGCTTATGAAATATAATTATTATAACATTATTTGTTTTGTTTACAAGTGAACCTATTGCTATTGAAGTGTAAGGCTAGCACTCCAGTTTTCCCACATATAAGTAATTATTTCTTATGCCAGAATCAACCCAGCTGTGTCCTCAACAGTTCAATATAACTAGGTATTACAAATAATAGGCTCATTTCCTGCAACATAGGTACTATTTACTCCAGTATAACTAGGGTTCTGCTAGTGGCTCCTATAACCCACATAACATTAATTATGTAAATTTTCTCTCAAATTTTGTATTTTTAGTGTCATTACCTAAAGAAAAAGATTACCATTTCAGATTTTTTAAACATGGACACTGTGAGCACTTTTAATTTTGGGGTCTGGACAGTGAAAGGGTTAAATGGTGCATACAACAGCACTTTTATTTTTTCATCATGCTTTCAAAATAAATTAAACCTGACTCTTTCAGGTTGCTAGAAGGCCCAGGGACCACTAATGTTTATCATCTTATCAATCCCAAGAAGAAAGCAAAGAAGTCTAGCTACAAAGACTCAGGAAAGATCACCTTACAGTACATCACCTGTCACGTGCAGCCTACGTTCCTTGACTACATCCGCGGAGGCACACAGATACACTTTACTGTTGCTGTCGACTTTACTGCCTCAAATGGTGATCCCCGCACCCCAGCTTCTCTCCATTACTGTCAGCCTGGCATAGATAATCAATATTCATTGGCAATTAAAGCAGTCGGTGAAATTGTTCAGGATTATGACACTGGTAAGTGACAAATTGTTCAGGATTATGACACTGATAAGTGACAAATTGTTCAGGATTATGACACTGGTGACACAAATTGTTCAGGATTATGACACTGGTAACAAAAGTTGTCATTTATTGTCACAGTAACCATGAAGATTCTGGTTTTCAGATTATTATGAGACATCAAGTAAGGATATGACTCTCGAAATTGTAATACTAACATAATTGCTAACAAATCGGAGGAACACACAAGCAAGCCCTAAATCTTGTAGGCCATTGTGTTCTCCTATTAGGTAATAGCTTCAGTAGTTAGCACACTGGCCTAGAGATTTAAGACTCACTTGCCATGGTTTGAAACCCACCCCTTCCCTGATTATTAAGAATTTTATATACAAATTCAAATTTATTTCTACATGATACTTTGTTTATACAGAAATGGGAAACACTTGAATGCATGTAGAAGCCCATTTTGGGTTGTCAGATTTTTTTGGGCAACCCGCCCAACTTTTGACCAAAGTCTAAAAACAACATACTATATTTTTTAAAAAAGGCATATGATAATGGATGGGGGAGCAATGTGGCAGTTGTTGAAAGTGTATGGAATATAGAAAGGTTTAAATGCTTTTGATTTTTTTAGGGAGGATAGTGAGGCCCAGGTTGGGGTTTGTGGGGGAGAGAGGAAGTTTTTTTTCCCCCGGTATATTTATAGATGGGGTTTTAAAAAGGTAAATGCTGGGGTTTTTGGGGGGAGAGGGGGGGGGATTAAATTTGGGGAATAAAAAAAAAAGGGGATTTTAACATTTTTTTTTTGGCTGATGATACGGAAAAGGAATTCTAAAAAAAAGTTGAAAAGGTTGTCCCCCGAGTTTGGGAGGGTGTGTAAAGGTAAAAAGGGAAAAAAGTGAAAAGAAAAAAAAAAAAGGTGATAAAGGTATCAAGCAATTTAGATAAAGAAAAATTGGGTAAAACATTGGAGGGAGGGGGGAAATTTTTCAGGGTTTTGGGAGTTGACTTGTCAGCAGATGGGTTTTTGAAGGATAGGTTAACCATAGAATTGATAAAGGGGAAAAAAAAATGAGGGGTGCTTTAGGTATCTGTGTAGAAAAAAACCGTTATCCGGGGCAAAGAAGGGAATGTGCGAAAATATTGGACCAAAAACTCTTATAGGGGTGAACGAGTTATTGCTGGGAGGTGGCAGCTGGGGCAGTAGATGGCCTGTCAAAAGGGGAATGTGTGGGTAAATTTATGCAGAGAGTTAAAGGGGGTGTGGATTTAAAAGTTTTGAGGGGTGAAGATGGGGTTTTTAAGGGGGTTTGGTCATTTAGAAGAATGGATCAAAGTAGAATGACTTTGGGGAAACGTATAAATCTGTAGGGGAAAAGGCGGGGTAGGGGCATCCCCGAAAAAGGGTTAGGGGGGGGGTAAAAAGATTTTTTGGGCGAGGGGTTGGACTTCCAGCAAACGGCGTGACCCTGTTAGATAGAAGTGAATGGAGACGAATTTTTTGGGGGCTGATGAGCTGTTGGAGGGAGCAGGGTAATATTTTGTGAAGGGATTCAGGGGCTGGGGTTGCCAAACTTGGATGGGAAAAGGGGGGTACAATGCCTGCACAAAAGGGGTTTTTTATATTGGCAGTTTGGGGGGGCTTCTTTAAAATGTCGTATCAGCACCTCCCAAAAAAACAGTGATTATTTTATAGTGATGGTGGCGTTGAATGATGATGGTTTTTTTTTTTTTTTTGGGGGTTTTTTTCTTTTTGGGTCCCCCCTGCCTTTGGGAAAAAACCGGGTTTTTAAAATTTAAACACAAAGGTTGCACCCTTTTTCTGGATAGTTTTGGGGTTTTCCCAGGTAATTTACACTATGTATAATAACTATTTATGTGTACCTTTAGACAGATAGTACAGACAGACAGGGGAAAGAAAGCCAAAGTCAATCAGGCACCCAGCCAGCCAGCCACCACCTGCTGAATATGTATTACAAATGTTCCAGAATTGTTTCTCTTTTCTTGGATATAGGTTATAGGACATTCTGGCAGGATGACACCCACCAGTTAGGAAAAAAAAAAAGGGACAATACCGTGACTGGGAAAAATAAAAAATAACCC
>WNWK01057386.1:0-10751 GCA_009830355.1 Cherax destructor
AGATGACGGGGTATTGAGAACCAAAAAAGGGAAATAAGCCGATGGTGACACTATTCAAACGCTAGTGCTCCCTATTTGAATACCCAGTGCTGACGGCCCCCCTTAGGGGAGGAGAAATACAGAGCTGGAACAAAAGAGATGTTACGCTCACATTGAGCCATTAAAACTAAAATTTAACGCCTTCAAGTCTTAACATGTCTCTTGAGGGAGGGAGAGAGATAAAGAAATATTAATGGAAATTTGAGGGCCTGGTCCCAAATCTGCACACTATAACAACATACTGGGGAGAGATATGGGGGAAAAATAAACCCCGTGAGGAGCAGGGGTGCGGGGGGGGAAAAGGGGGCATTATTTAAATCCGGGCCCCGATATTCAACATCTCCCGAAGATATCCAAAAACGGTGGAACCAGGAGAAGCCTTCAAAAAAACTGGGCAAATATTTTACCAGGGGCCAGATCAACCAGGCTGTGATGGATATGGGGGCGCCCTCCAGCAAAAGCCCGGTTGACCAGGCAAAACCAAGGCCTGGCCCAGGCCCCTGGAAAAGATACCCCAAACCCTTTAAAGGTATATCAAAGGTATACACCATATAAGACTGGGAGGGGGCAGCAGTGAGACCAAACCTGATCACAGCACCGCAGGAGGGGGGAGTGATCACACCCTGATCACAGCACCGGAGGGGCAGTGAGACCACACCATGATCACAGCACTGCAGGAGGTGGGCAGTGAGACCAACCCCTTTATGACCCCTTATTCCACACGATAAATTTATGAGTGAACAAATGTTTGACTGAAAGGACTTAATTAATGGGGGGACGGCACTATACCAGAGGAGCCTCACTGGGGGAGAGGAACACTTATAGAGGAGCCTCATGGAGGAGAGGAAACTTCATGGAGCCTACTGGGGGGAGGAACACTTACTGGAGGAGCCTCACTGGAGGAAGGAACACTTACAGAGGGGCCCCATGGGGGAGAGGAACACTTCTATAGGAGCCTCACTGGAGGAGAGGAACACTTTCCAGAGGAGCCCCAGGGGGAGAGGAAAATTACTGGAGGAGCCCCACTGGAGGGAGAACACACTATAGGGTCACTGAAGGAGAGGGGCACTTACCAGAGGAGCCTCACTGGAGGGGAGGAACACTTTCTGGGAGCCCATGGGGGAGAGGAACACTTAAGGGAGCCTCACTGGAGGGGAAGGAAAACTTACTGAGGGCCTTACTGGAGGAAGGGGCATTCTAAGGAGTTTACTGGGGGGAAACACTTACTTTGGAGCCCACTGGGGGAGAGGAACCTTACCAGAAGCCCACTGGAGGAGAGGAACACTTACTGGGGGGCCCCCTGGGGGACAACACTTTCTAAGCCCACTGGGAGAGGGAAAACTACCAGAGGGCCTCACTGGAGGAAAGGAACATGAGGGGCCCACTGGAGGAGAGGGAAAATTACAGGGAGCCTCACTGGGTTTGAGGAACCACTGAGGGCCTTACTGGAGGAGAGGAACCTTTGGGGGGGCCCCACTGGAGGAGAGGAACACTTTCAAGGGCCTCACTGGAGGAGAGGAACACTTAAGGGGCCCCACTGGAGGAGAAAACTTACTAGGAGCCTCACTGGGGGAAGGAACACTTACTGAGAGCCCACTGGAGGAGAGGAAATAGAGGAGCCTCACTGGAGGAAGGCACTTTTGGAGCCTCACTGGAGGAGGGAACACTTTCAGAGGAGCCTCACTGGGGGAGAGGAACCACTGGAGGAGCCTCCCGGAAGAAAATTTTTAGGATTTCCCTGGAGGAGAGGAACATTACCAGACCTAGGGGGGAGAGGCCACTGAGGAGCCTCTGGGGGGGGAACACTTAGAGGGGCTCACTGGAGGGGGGGAACACTTACTAGAGGAGCCCACTGGAGGAGAGGAAACACTAGAGGAGCCTCACTGGAGAGAGGAAAACATGGGAGCCTCACTAGAGGAAGGCACTTACTGAGGGCCTTTGGGAGAGGAACACTTACTAGAGGAGCCTCACTGGGGGAGAAACCTTACTATAGGAGCCCCACTGGAGGGGAGGCCTTACCAAAGGGGCCTCACTGGGGGAGAGGAACCTTACAGGAGCCTCCTGGAGGAGAGGAACCTTACTAGAGGGGCCTCATGGAGGAGAGGAACACTTACTAGAGGAGCCTCACTGGGGGAGAGGAACACTTACTAAGGGGCCTCACTGGAGGAGGAACACTTACTAGAGGAGCCTCACTGGAGGAGAGGAAAACTTATGGGAGCCCCACTGGGGGAAGAAAACTTACAGAGGAGCCTCACTGGGGAAGAAACACTAGAGGAGCCTCACTGGGGGAGAGGAACACTTCAGAGGAGCCTCACTGGAGGAGAGGCACTTACTAGAAGAGTTCACTGGATGAGAGGAACACTTACTAGAGGACCCCCACTGGAGGAGAGGCACTTACTAAGGAGCCCCAAGGGGGAAACACTTTCTAGAGGGGCCCCACTGGAGGAGAGGAACACTTACTAGAGAAGCCTCACTGGAGGAGAGGAACACCTACTAGAGGGTCACTGGGGAAAAGGAACACTTACTGAGGAGCCTCACTGGAGGGAGGAACACTTACTAGAGGAGCCTCACTGGAGGAGGGGGAAACACTTACTAGAGGGCCTCACTGGAAGAGAGGAACACTTACAGAGGAGCCTCCTAGGAGAGGAACACTTATAGAGGAGCCCCACTGGGGGAGAGGAACTTACTAAAGGGGCCTCACTGGAGGAGCGAAACCTTTTGAGGAGCCCTCACTGGGGGGAGGAACCTTACTAGAGGGCCTCACTGGGGGGAGAAACCTTACAGAGGAACCTCAGTGAAGGAGAGGAACCCCATTGAAGGAGAGGAACCTATTGAAGGAGAGGAAAATTACTGAGGAGCCTCACTGAAGTAGAGGAACACTTACTGAGAGCCTCACTAAGGAGAGGAAAACTTATGAGGAGCCTATGGAGAGGAACCTTATAGCGGAGCCTCACTGGAGGGAGGCACTTTCTAGAGGAGCCTTACTGGAGGAAGAAAACTTAAATAGGGCCCACTGGAAAGGAAAACTTACGAGGGCCTCATGGGGGAGAGGAACACTTATGAGGGCCTTACTGGAGGAGAGGAACACTTACTAGAGGAGCCTCACTGGGGGAGAGGAACACTTATATAGGAGCCTCACTGGAGGAGGGAACATTACCCGAGGAGCCCACTGAGGGGAGGGAAAACTTTTGAGAGCCTCACTGGAGGGGAAAGGAACATTACAGAGTACCTCCTAGGGGGGCACTTACAGAGAGCCCCACTGGGGGAAGGCACACTAGAGGAGCCTCACTAGAGGAAGAATTATAGAGGAGAGGAAAACTTTCTAGAGGAGCCTCACTGGAGGAGAGGAACCTTACTAAGGGGGCCTCACTGGAGGGAAGAAAATTACTGAGGAGCCCCCTGGGGGAGAGGAACACTTACAGAGGCCTCACTGGAGGAAGGAACATTACTGAGGAGCCTCACTGGGGAAGAACACTTACTAGAGGGCCTCCTGGAGGAAGGGGCACTTACTAGAGGAGCCTCACTGGAGGAGAGGAACACTTACTAGAAGAGCCATGGAGGAAGGAAAACTTACTAAGGGCCCCACTGGGGGAAGGGCCTTCAGAGGAGCCTCATGAGGGGGAAACTTTCTAAGGGGTCCCGGGGGAGAAACACTTATGAGGAGCCTCACTGGAGGAGAGGAACACTAAAGGAGTCACTGGGGAAAAAGGGAAAACCACTAGAGGAGCCCCATGGGGGAGAGGAAAACATAGAGGGCCTCACTGGGGAAGGAACACTTACTAGAAGGGCCCCACTGGAAAGAGGAACACTTACTAGAGGAGCCCCACTGGAGAGGAACACTTACTAGAGGAGCCTCACTGGGGGGAGGAACCTTACTAGAGGGGCCTCACTGGGGGAGCGAAACCTTACTAGGGGGACCCCCTGGGGAGAGGAACCTTTTCAGAGGAGCCTCACTGGAGGAGAGAAAAACTTATAGGGAACCCACTGAAGGAGAGGAACCCATTGAAGGAGAAAATTACTAGAGGGGCCTCACTGAAGTAGAGGAACACTTCTAGAGTAGCCCCAAGAAGGAGAGGAACACTTTCTGAGGAACCTCACTGGGGGGAGGAACACTACAGAGGAGCCTCCTGGAGGAAGGAACATCACAGAGGGGCCCACTGAAGGAGAGAACACTACTAGAGGAGCCTCACTGAAGGAGAGGAATACTGACTGGAGGGGAGGAACACTATAGAGGAGCCTCTTGGGGGGAGGAAATCAAGGGCCTAGCTAGGGCACACACACACACCTCTGGGGCCTAGCTAGTGTTCCCCCCACACACTCGGGGACCTAGTGCGTCACACACATACCTTGGGACCGCTAGGGCCCCACATACCTCTGGGACCTTAGTGTCACAAAACACACACACACACAAACACACTCAACCACAACAGGGGAGTACACACACACACCAACCCGGGAGACCTAGCTAGTGTTACGCACACACACAAACCTCTCAGGGACCTAGCAGTGTCACATACACACACCTCGGGGGACCTAGCTGGTCCCCCACACCTCCTGGGCCTTTCTAATGTCCCCCACACCTCGGGGACCAGCTATGTCACAGACACCTGGGGACCAGCAGTGTCACAGACACACCTGGGGACCTATAGGTTTACACACACCCGGGACCCTTGGGGACACACACACCTCGGGGACCAGCTATGTCAAAACCCCGGGGGACCTAGCTAGTGTCCCCCACACCTGGGGCCGTGACACACACCTCGGGGGCCTAGCTAGGGGAAAAAACCTGGGGGCCCGCAGTGTCCCCACCTCGGGGGGCCTAGGTTGGGGACACACACACCTCGGGACCAGCTATGACACACACCTCGGGACCAGCATGTCGCACACCTCGGGGACCTGCAGTGTCACACACACCCGGGGACCTAGCTATGTCACACACCCTAAAACCAGATAGTGTCACACACACCTCGGGGGGCCTACTAGTGTCACAAAACACACCTCGGGGGACCAGCTAGGGCACACACACCCGGGGGCCCAGCTGTGTCACACACCTCGGGGACCTAGCTAGTTAAACTCGGGGGGCCAGGGTGTCACACACACTGGGGAAACCCAGCTAGTGACACACACCCTCGGGGGCCGCTAGGTCACACACCTGGGGGGCCCAGGGCACACACACCTCGGGGACCTAGCTAGTGTCACACACACCTCGGGGGGACCTCATGTCACACACCCCCCGGAGGACCTCAGTGTCAACACACACCTCGGGCGACCTAGCTAGTGTCAATCATGGGTATCGCTTGAAAAACCCAGAAATACTGATAAGAATGTAACATTGTGAAGAGAGAAGAGAGGGAGTGTTACGAGGGGCCCCATGTTCTTTTATCGCTGAATAACTGCGAAAAGACCAGTTTGGTCGATAAGGAAGGACTGTCAGGTAAACTGCTGCCACTGAAGTTCAGTTTGTCGGTGTTTGTGGAGCTAAAGTGGTTTGTGGTTTTGAAGCTAGAGGTTGTTGGTGTGAGGCAGAGGCTTCAAGTCGGGGTGAGGCAGAGGCTTGTGGTGGTTAAAAAGCAGTCAGGTGGTATGAAAGGCTTTGCCGGGAAGGTTAGGGAAACTGGACGACACACGCTCCCAGCAAACAATTCAGCCTTATACTACTGACAGATATTTGTCAAATTATTCAGGGTTTTTGTAATTTTTTCGGCCTGCACCGAGCTGTTTACAAATATTGTTCGTGTTTCCTTCAGGGTTGTTTTTACTGTTTACTTGTGCTGAGTCAAGATAGTGGCGGCCGCCGACCGAAGTTCAGTACCAGTGACTTGTGATGATCCAAGGTTCCAGAGTTTGGCTCAGAGTTGAGATAAGGAAGACATTAATGAACACTTAAGAAAAGGGGACAGGTGATGGAGACTGAAAAAAGACTTGCGGGGGGGATGAACACTGAAGGGAGGGGAGAAGGAGGAGGAAAGAAGGAGGAAGAGGAGAAGGGGGAAGATGGAGGAAGAGAAGGAGAAGGAGGAAAAGGAGGAAGAGGGGGAAGGAGGAAGAGAAGGAGGAGGAGGAGGAGGAGGGGAGAAGAAGGAGGAGGATGTGGAGGAAATGACAGGTATATAGAGACTGGGAAAAGGAGAAATGCTGATGAAAATTTAGGAGACAGTGAAATCAGGGGGACTTTGGATGTCTCCTCCGTCACCCTGGCTGTCCCTCGCCCCCCAACAGCATGGTGAGACAGACATCCTTTAAAGGGGAAGTACTCGTTGAACCAGGTGACCTGAGTAGGCGTAGTTAAAGATTAATGAGTAAAGTAAATCAACATAATAATTTTACATTAAAAGTGCGTATGGTGGGAGTGTTCATATATACATCTCACGCCTCAGTCTCACCCATCACCCATTAATTTTCCCCCGACTCTTAAACCGAAGAGCTTCAAGTTGGGTTGTGTGATGAGCCCTGAGCCTTCTGCTGGATTGCCCCGATATCACTGAGTTTAGGTTGTATTGTAGGAGACACAAGGAAGGAAGGAAGACTGGTGCCGAATGAAAAAGTAACCTTGGGGTTTACTTCTTTTTCACATCAAATCGAACATTTAACATTTTAAATGAACCCTGTCACTGTTAACACTGTTAACGGGGGGTGGGTCCAGGAGTTTAATTAAATTTTGTCATCAATGGCTGAAATATTATGCACCATATCCATGTTAAGGAAAGCGCCGGAAAAACTTACTCCTGGGCGAGCAACAATGTCTTTCAAAAATGAAATAATATTGACCCCAGCAGTGAGCTTTTTTAAAAATTTTCATCCACAAACTTGAACTTTATTGTTAGAACTGAACGAGGATGAAACTTTATCAGCCTGTAAAATTTTATTTTGGGATATACTTTGCAGTTTAAATTTTTTTTATTAACACATAGGGTTTCCCCCACCAAGGCGGGGGTGGCCCAAAAGAAAAACTTTCATCATCATTCACCCATCACGTCTTGCCGGAGGCGTGCTTACACTACAGCACAAAACTGCAAAAACACCCCCTTCAGAGTGCAGACACTGTACTTCCCCCCAAGACTCAAGCCCGGCCTGCCAGTTTCCCTGAAACCCTTCATAAATGTTCCTTGCTTACACTCCCAAAAACCTCCTTTACCCCATCCCCCAAATTTTTCTAGGGACCCCTCCCACTTTCCCCTCCACTACAGATTTATACACCCCCGAAGTCATTCTTTTTTGCCCACCCTTTTCTCTATGTCCAAACCATCTAACAACCCCTCCTCGCCTCTGGATAATAGTTTGGAATCCCACACCCCCTAATCTGAAAACTACGGATTTTTGCATTATATTCACACCACACATTGCCCTCAGACACATCCCCCTCCCTCCACCCTTCTCCTTGTTAAATTTCCCCAAACCCATTCTCACCCCCAAACAAAAGGTGGTATAACTATACTCTCATACATTCCCCTTTTTGCTTTCATGGATGTTTTCTGTCCCTAAGCCCTCATTCCACTATTTTTTCCCCTCATTAATTCTATGATTCACCTCATCCTTCATATCCCCATTTTGGGGCCACCCACTCCCAAAATCGAATACATTCACCCCCTCCATACTCTATCCCCCCAATCTGATACCCAATCTTCCATTATCTTTTTTTTTTGTTATCCTCATCACCTTACTCTTTCCTATATTCACTTTTAATTTCCTTCTTTACATACCCTACCAAACTCATCCACCAACCTCGAACTTCTCTTCAGAATCCCCCAAAAGCACAGTGTCATCAGCAAAGAGAACTGTGACAACCCCCACTTTTGTTAGATTCTTTATTTTTTAACCCCCACACCTCTTCCCAACAGACTTTCCTTCTCTTAAACCCATCTATAAATATATTAACAACCATGGTGACTTTAAAACCCCCTGTCTAAGGCCTATTTTTACTGGGAAATAATCCCCCTCTCGCCTACATACTCAAACCTGAGCCTCACTATCCTCGTAAAAACTTTTCACATTTCAATAACCTACCTCCTATTCCATACTTTTGCAACATCTGAAATTCCCCCCTCTATCCACCCTATCATATGCCTTTTCCAAATCCATAAATGCCACTAACCCCTTTTACCTTTATTTAAATATTTTTCACCTATATGTTTCACTGCAAACACTTGGTCTACAACCCCCCCCTTTCCCAAAGCCTCTGCTATCCTGCTCTCCGCTTACTCCTTTCAATAATAACTCTACCATACACTTTACCAGGATACTCAAAGACTTATTCCCCCAAAATTTTACACTTCTTTTTTTCCCCTTTGCCTTTATACAAAGGAAATTTTGCTTCTCTCTTCCCAAACCCCAGGTCCTCCCCTTTCCATACATTTAAAATAAAAACACTAACCACTCCAAAACTATCCCCACCTGCCTTTTAAAATTTCATCTTAATCCCATCAATCCCAGCTGCTTTACCCCTTTTATTCTCCACGCCTCACGAACTTCCCCCCCACTCACAACTGTTTCCTCACCCTATAAGAGTTTTTTCCTTGCCCTATAAAGAAATCACAGCTTCCCTGTCTTCTCAAATTTAACAACCCTCAAAATTCCCCCCATCTTCCTGATACCTCTAACCCCCTTTAAAACTCTCCTTCCTGTTTTTTAATCAAACCATTGTTTCCCCAGGTTTTTTAACTTGTTAATCTCACTCCAAAACTTTTCTTTTTTTCCAAAAAAATTTTTTGATAACATCTCACCCCCCTTCATTTGCTCTCTTTTACAAATTTACCCCTGTCTTAACCTCTTTTTCTCCATATACTCCTCCCTCCTTGCATCACTTCTTTTGTAAAAACCTCATATAAACTTTTCTCACTACTCTTTTCATCACATTCCCCCAATCGTTTTCCCCCCCCACCCCTTTCCTATAACCACAAACTTCGCTGAACACCCCAACACTATAAACTTACCCCATACCTCTTCTACCCCCTGCCTATACTCTCACTAGCCCATCTGTCCTCCAACATTGTTTTATCTTACCCCAACCGCCTCCTCCTTTTGTTTATAAAAACTTCCCCTTCTTACTTACTGTTTATTCTCCTTTTATCTCATCTACCTTTTTCCCCACTGTGGGACAACTAAAAAATGATCTGAAAATCTGTCCCTATAAAAATCAATCCCCGGTCTACCCAACAGTCTTTTTTCTACCAATATGTAGTCCAACAAACTTCGTCATTACGCCCTACATCATATCTTTTTATACTTATTTATCCTTTTTTCTTAAAATATGTTTCCCATAACCAAACACCTTTTAGCTTAATATGTGGAATATAACTTCTTTAAACAAGATAAAGTATTCCGTAAATCAAATTTTCCATGTGTACAAACAACCCCCTAGGTTAAAATTAGAAAATGTGAAAACTTGGGTATCTTTATTGGGGAAATTTCTCCCCACAGGGCTTTAAACATCCATACAAAGGGGAACGGGGATCAGGGGAGTTTTAGGGAATCAGTCCCCCAGCCTGGGGTCGATTTGTACCATCAGTCTTTAAAGAATACAGCAAAAGGGAAAAAAGGAGAAACTTATATACCGTGACAAAAGGGGCAGTCTGGTTGGTACAAGGCCGAGGACTGATTCCTCAGACTCCCGATCCCCGATTTTTTGTATGGGCTGATAAGCCACTGTGTGGTGGTTTCCCAAAGATACCCCAAATGTTGTATTTTCTAATTTTTCCCTTTTTTCGGTTTTCTGAACAATTTCAACCCAGTAGGGTTTTTTTGACAATAAGTATAATGGTTTTTTGATAAATTTACTTAGTCTCATTTATTATTTTTTAAATTGTTATAAACTTGGGGGGGGTTGTCCACACAAGGGGGTGCCCCCCCCCAAAAATGTTGACTAAATCCCCCCTTAGCATTTATTATTTCAGGGCTGGAAAGCTGTGCGGGTTTATAAGACTTTTTTCCATTAATGTTCCTCCTTGGATTACTTGGTGAATTTAGCCCTTTTTTACCCAAAATTTTCCCCCACGAATGTTTACGACGAAACAGCGTCAGCTCTTTTGGGCTCTCCCAACAAAGTGCTCCAGGGCCTTTAACTGGGAACCGATTTTCCACCGCCTTCAGTGCATGACTCTCACCTGGTTTAAATGACGTCATCTACCACCAAAACTGTCCAAACAAATACGCTTGGGGCAGTCAGTTTCCGCCGCTACAACAGCTTAGATTTTGATATTTTGCCACCGAAGGGAATTTATTTTGCCCCATGCTGGATGGTATCACATATGGTACACAAACGTCAGGGAAAGAGGCCCAAAAAGGTTTTGTAGGCGTCCATTTGGGTTTATATTTTAGTTGTCTTATTCTTGAAACAAATTTAGATACTTAATATGCCTGGATTTATTTTCATTAATAAGATATGCAGTATAACAGGTTATTATACTTTTATATATATATATATATATATATATATATATATATATATTCCTCATAACATAAGGTTTAAGATAGCGACCTGGGGGTGACCACATACTTTGCTTTTTGTTTTATCATGTGTACCACCTAGTTTGGGGTTTCAGGGGCGAGTCAAAGTGTGTGTGTGTACTCACCCATTTGTATTCACCTATTTTTGGTGGGGGGCGGTCGCTCCGGGCCCCGCCTCTTCACTGATTTACTAGGTCCTCCTCCCCCCTGTCCATGAGCTTTTAAAACCCGTCTTAAAACTATGTATGTTCCCGCCCACTATGTTTTTG
>WNWK01057387.1:0-10751 GCA_009830355.1 Cherax destructor
GAAGTCCAAGCCCTCGCCCACAAAACCTCCTTTACCCCTTCCCTCCAACCTTTTCTGGCGACCCCTACCCCGCCTTCCTTCCCCTACGCTCTCCAAGTCATTCTACTTTGATCCATTCTTCTAAATGACCAAACCACCTCAACAACCCTCTTCAGCCCTCTGACAAATACTTTTAGTAACTCCACACCTTCTCCTAATTTCCACATTCGAATTTTCTGCATAATATTCACACCACACATTGCCCTTAGACAGGACATCTCCCCTGCCTCCAGCCTCCTCCTCGCTGCAGCATTTGCAACCCATGCTTCACACCCATATTGGACAATAAATTGGGGCTCAAGTACCTCCTGGTAATGGACAATGCTCCTCCTCATCCTCAAGACTTGGAAGACCAAATGTCTAAGGATTTCAAATTTGTAACAGTGAAGTTCTTGCCTCCTAACACCACTCCTCTCATCCAGCCCATGGACCAGCAGGTCATTGCAAACTTCAAAACTGTACACCAAAGCAATGTTTCAAAGGTGCTTTGATGTGACCAATGACTCTGAATTGACCCTAAAAGAGTTCTGGAAGGATCACTTCAATATCTTCCATTGCATAGGCCTTATAGATAAAGCTTGGCAGGGAGTGACTTCCAGGACAATGAACTCTGCTTGGAGAAAGTTGTGGCCAGATTGTGTTACAGAGGGATTTTGAAGGGTTTGGGGCTGACCCTGAGGAGCCTATGGAAGTTGTGGAAAGTATTGTGGCATTGGGGAATTGCATGGGGTTGGATGTGAGTAGCCAGGATGTGGAAGAGTTGGTGGAGGACCACAATGAAGATCTAACCACTGAAGAGCTGCAAGAGCTTGAGCTGCAACACCATCAAAGCAGATCTGAGGAAATTGTTTCAATGAAGGAGGAAGAGAGATGAAGGTGCCTTCTTCAGAGATTAAGGAGATTTGTGCAATGTGGGGTAGGGTGCATTCATTTGTGGAAGAAAAACACCCTGACAAGATGTTGCAATCTGTCTCATCAACATGTTCAATGACAATATCTTTTCCCATTTTAGGGACATTTTAAAGAGATGCCAGACACAGAGCTCTCTGGAGAGATATTCAGTGCCACAGGTGTGCAGTGACTCAAGCTGGTCCTAGTGGGATTAAAAGACAAAGAAGGGAAGTGACCCCAGATGAGGACTTGGTACCTGGAGTCCTTATGGAGGGGGATTCCCCTTCCAAAAATTAGGGTCTCTTCTCTCTCCCCTCCTCCCTCTCTTCCATCCAGCAACATCAGTCTTCAATAAAGGTAAGTGTCACATTCAGTTCATTCATTTGTGCATGTAAATCTATCTTTAAGGCACCCCCAATTTTTTTTTTTTTAAACTTCTGGGTTTCTGGAACAGATTAATTGAATTTCCATTATTTCTTATGGGAAAATGGTTTCAGTTTTCGTGTGTTTCAGTTTTAGTGCATCCCTCAGGACGGATTATGCACGAAACGGAGGGTTGACTGTAGTTTTGATGGGTTTCAGGATTGAAGTAGTTTAACAGGTCTGACTCATTTATTGGGAAACTGTACACCATAACCAATCATTCCTGGTTGTATTTTATTATCCGAGAAATAGAGTAAATCGATTTTTGTTCGATTAAAATTCAAAATGAAAGGCAAGTGCAATATAGGAAAGACCTAGGGTTGTAATTAATGAACAAAGGTAAAGTTTGGTGCCAGGAATGTCTACACTGTTTATTTTGGACTATTTTTAAACTGGTATTTTTTAATTTGGTGTAAAATTGGCCAAATGTACAGCACTTCACTAAATGAAAGCAAAACAAGCAAAGACTCCTTAGCAAATTGTACTGGATACCAGTGCTATGAGGACATGTAACAGGTGAAATGATAGGCAAAATTTTTATACATTTCTGGCTGTTATACAAGATAAATCTTAACAGTGTAAGGAAAAAAAAGTGTTGTGTACAAATTCCTAAAAAAAATGGTATTACAGCATGTATAATAAATCGATGCAGTTTACCAAGCATGATCCAATGCAACATGTTGCAATAGTTAAAAATATATCACCTATAATTCATATACTCACATCAGTGGAGGAAAGCTTGTCTAGCTGTTTCTTGTATAACTTATTGCCCAAGATGACAATGTTGCTGAAATTTAGCTCATCACAAGATCTGCAAACAGTAGTAAAATAACATTTTAATTAACATTTCAATTTATGTAAATATCTTAACAAGTAATATAGAAATGCAGTCAATGGTGTTTTTGTTGAACAATAATATGTCTATCAGGTAAATGATGTTCATTATGGATATAAAAATTTAGATATAACATGCCCTATTAACACAACATGTATTCTGTAATAATAATAACAATAATAATAATAATAAAATTCTTAACATGAACAATGAGGGCATTAACCCTTAAACAGTCCAAATGTATATATACGTTAGTACTACTACTGCCCCAAATGTATACGTATATACGTTTTTTTTCCTGCCTCCAAATTTAGCACGATTGGCCTGAGATGCCTGGTCAGCATAGAATGGGTCTTAACACTCGGTGTGCGCCATATTAAAAATCTGAGACCACTTAGTACCTTGTGGAAGCACCAGTTAAATTGAGCGCCAGCTAGAGCAAACACTGCGGCAAACACCAAGGATTCACTGATGTCATGTTATATTAACACTCCCCTTTGAAGTGGAAAGTGATGTCGGCAGGCTGGCAGGCAAGCTGGCTGCCTGCCTGCCTGGCCACCTGGCTGGCAAGCAGCTGGTTGGCCACCTGGCTGGGTACCTATGGCTGTGTATCTCTGTCTGTCTGTATCTATTTGTCTCTGTCTCTCAGGAACACATACGTAAATACAATTATACATAGTGTAAATTACCTAGGATAACTAAAAAAATCAAGACAAAGTGATATAATGTGCTTGTGATCTGAGTAATACCAGTTGGTTTATGAGCTACTCTCTGAGACAAGCAGACAGAAAAACAGACACACAGACAGACAGAAAGACAGGCTTGAGTAACAAATAAAGGGAAGCAGTATAATCTCATCAAATGTCATCACTGTAATTACTGGACTGATTAGAAAAGATAAGACTACCCTCACCCTTCATCAAATGTCACCAGTCATCATTAGTGGAGATCAGATGAGATAAGGCAGCGACACAAATCTTACATAATGCTTCAAGGGAACTTTATTATTACGTATTATTATTATTATTATTATTATTATTATTATTCACTATTATTATTATTATCATTATTATTATTATCATTATTATTATGCACTATCATTATTATTATTATTTGAGTACAATTTCAGTACCTAATACTAGTGTCAGAACAAAGATTGGCTATGAAATCACAAGAACTACTATAAATTGTAATTATCAGGTTGTTAGACAGCAACCACCCAGGGAGGTGCTACCATCCTGCCAGGTGACTGTGAAACAGAAACCTGAAACTGTTTTACATGATGGTAGGATTGCTGGTGTCTTTTTTCTGTCTCATAAAAATGCAAGATTTCAGGTACGTCGTGCTACTTCTACTTACACTTAGGTCACGCTACGCAAACATGTACACGTTTATGTATACACACTCATCTGAGTTTTCTTTGATTTTATCTTAACCCTTAAACTGTCCACACGTAGATATACGTTCACTCGCGAAAGTGACCGAACGTATATCTACGTTTTATTTTACATTCGTTCAAATTTAGCGCGATAGGCCTGAGTCGCCTAGACATGAGAGAATGGGTCTGTGCCCTCAGTGTGCGCAGTATGAAAAAAATTGGGGACACCAGGGTACCGCAAGGTAGCCCCAGTTAGTTTCAGCTCCATCTTGGGTCAACATCATGGCACACCCCCGTGATTCACTCACGCCTCGTCGTATTAACACTCTACTATTCTCGGAAAGTGATAGAGAACGCGAGCTTAGTGGATTTGACAGTGATATAGCCACTAATAATCAAGGAATTAGTAAAACTATTGATGACAACCCAGATGACCCTCAGCCCATCACCTCTGGGGTGGCCAGTGTGGACAGTGTGGCCATACCAGACCCTCAGCCCAGCACATCTGGTGTGGCCAGTGTGGCCACAGACCCTCAGCCCAGCACCTCTGGGGTTGCTAGTGTTACTACCCAAAGGCAGCTCCGCAAGAGGAAATTATCATTTTCCATGTGTTATGATAGTGACGATAGTGAAGGCGATATAAGTGACGATGATGAAATCGATTTTATGCCCATAGACGATTCGTCGAGTGACAGTGATTATCATTATTCCCCAGTGAAACGTACTTATGGGCGTCATTACCTACGTTCAGGAAGTGTGCCATATGCAGTCAGAGGCAAGGGTCGTGGCAGTTCACGATCCAAAACCCCAGCCACTGATAGTGAAAGTGATAATGAAGGAGAGTATGCTGGGATGGAGGAAGAGGTGGTGGGTGGCATGGTGCCTGGACCTCGTGGTGCGGTGTGTAGACAGACAAAGGACCACGAGGCACCCTCTCAATCATGTGCTGGCCCCACTCCCGTCCCTCCTGCTCCCCCACATCCCATGCCACAGGTCCACCCTGCACCATCTGATCGTGAATGGAAGTGGACTGAACATACACCATTCGTGCACATCCTTTCAATTTTGATGGCAGTGGAAGTGGCATCATGCCACATGTCCCATCACAAATGAGTCTACAGAGTTAGACTATTTTCAACTATACTTTGATGAACCAATAATGAACCTGATTGTTACTCAGACCAACCTGTACTACCAGTATACAATGGACCATGCAGATTTTTCAGAATCGTCACGGCTGCACAGGTGGAAAGATACAACTGTGGCTGAAATGTATTTATTCCTTGGCACTGTCATGCTTATGCCACACATATAAGAACAATATAGCAAACTACTGGTCCACAGACCACTTCATTAGCACTCCAGTCTTCCGTGACCTCATTCCCTGCAACAGATTCCTTCTGTTGCTGAGAATGTTGCACTTCTCAGATAGGAATACACCAAACCGAAATGACCTCCTACAAAATCCGGGAATTGTTTATGTATCTCAAGCAAAAATTCAGTGCCTACTTTTATCCATTCAAGAACATTGTTGTTGACAAGTCCTTGATTCTGTTCAAGGGACGAATGTCATTCAAACAATATATACCAAGCAAACGTAATCACTTTGGTATAAAACTGTTTGTTATGTGTGACTGTGAGACTGGTCTTGTGTTAGATGTCATTATCTACACAGGTAAAAATACACTTGATGATACCAGGCGCATGTTGGGCATTTCTGGTGATGTTCGCAAGATGATGCAGCCATACCTTGGCAAGGGCCATACATTGTTCACAGACAACTGGTACACAAGCCCTATGCTTGCTGATTTCCTACGTGTGAACAATACTGATATATGTGGAACAGTGAGAAGAAATAGAAAACACATGCCAAAGTTCACTGGAGGAAGTGTAGTGCAGGCGTTTCATGCCAATGACATCATGGCATTGTCATGGCATGACAAAAGGGACGTGACATTGCTGTCAACCATCCACAGAAACGAGATGGTACAAACAGACAGAATGAGCAAGCTCAACAATCAACCTGTTGAAAAGCCAGCTGTTGTCATCGACTATACAAACAATATGTGACTAGTCGACAAGTGTGACATGATGATAGTCTTTGTTGACTGTGTGCATAGGAGTTCAGTGGACCCTCGATTTTCGTTCACCTCCAAACTCGAACAATTATGTAAATGTATTTTTGTAAGAGCTTTTGTAAGTGTATTTTTGGGGTTTTGAAACGACTAATCTAATTTACATTTGTCCTTATGGGAACAAATTCGTTCAGTAATGGCACTCAAACAGCATTCTGGAATGAATTTTCAACGAAAACCGAGGGTCCACTGTACAGTATTTACACAATGTGAATCAATTATGAAATTAAGAGAAGTATGAACATCCATACCTATTTTTTTTTAACACATCAGCTATTTTTCCATCACGACAGGGTGACCCAGCAGAACACACATATTTAACCCTTTCAGTGGCCGTCACACAGAACTATGTCATTCTCTCATGTCCAGCACAAAATTTACCGCTCACAGCTTATAAGTGAGCTGAGCTTGTGACGTAAAATTACATGAGGGACCCTGGTCTCAACGAAGCAGTTCTATGTGACAGCCACTGAAAGGGTTAAAGCCTGTTTTTCTTTGAATGTAGATCCAGCAATGAATACTACCCGATATCTGTGCATCTCGACGTTTAGTACTGTAACATGCAACTAATTTCATCAACTTAATGACTGACCAGAAAGTTACATCTAATAATCATTCTGAGCCTAACTTGGAACTTGCCAGTCGTCATGAGCAATCATTTAGCAAGAAAGAGATCACTTCCAGCACTAAACGTGTCCTTGTCATGTGATGGGTAAATGGAACAAGGGCTCTTCACCCCATCATTCTCACAAATAATGGATGTACACAGCTCTCTCAAAAGGATCAACACAAAATTTGATGATTATCTCTTAATTTTACTATCATTGAATACACTTTTAATTAGATACAAATTTAAAATTAAATTAATTATAATTTCTTTCACCTTTATTTTATAGGCCAAAAAAAATCTATATGACAAAATTACCAGTCTGCACTTTTACCACAGGGATTTAACCCTTTCAGTGTCAAGACCCCTGATCCTTAACTCACTGTGTCGAAAAATTTTAAAAAAATTAATTATTTTTTTCTTATGAAATGATGAAGAATCTTTTCCAAAAGTACGAAATTTGATAGAAAACTTACAAAATTACGCTCCCATGAAGTTAGCGATCTTGGCGATAGTTATGCATCAGCAATTTTACCCACTTTGAGCCTTATTTTCGGCCAATTCCATTGTTCCAGTCAACTAAAATCATAGCTATTTCGCTAGAACTCCATTTGTTCTATCGATTGAGTACAAGAAACTGCCCATTTACCGATTTCAACTACCCAATAAAGTGGTCAGAAATTGGCAATTTGGCCAATTTCACACAAATTGACAATTTCAAAATAGGGTCCAGAATAAACAAGGCAGACATTCCTGGCACTAAAATAACATTTTCTCTGTTCATTAGTCACGTCTCCAGGCCCCTCTTGCTTTCCATTTTGAATTTTTATTCTCACAAAAAATAGAAGATTTACTGTTTTGCAGATTACTGCATTATTATAATAATTGTATAAATAATGTCAACCCATTCGTGACTGTGTATTAGACTGGCCAGCTGGACACGTATTGGACAGTGACGTCATTTATTTACTCTTGAACATCAGCAAAAATCGAACATTTCCGCTACTCTGAGCTCAATTTCAAGGTATACTTTTCATCATGAAACCAATCAAAATCATCTCCATTTCTGTAATATATCTTCCATTCTATCAAATGAGACCAAGAAAGCGAGAATACAACCATAAATACCATACGAAAATACACTGCAAAGTCGCTGTTTTAAACCAAAAACGCGGTCAGAGCTTTTTTTTCTCATGCACTGCGTGCTGCAGGACTTTTTTTTATACTGCGCACACTGACCACGCAAACCCATTCTTTCATATGTAGGCCTACCAGCTTTCTTCCATCAGATCTGAAGGAGCTAGAATTTTGGTGTAGCATTATGGGACCGAAACTGGCTCTCAAGCTGTATTATTACGGGACTGACACTCAAAGGGTTAATGTAAGAAAATAAAAATATGGAGATAAATCTTTAGACAATGTTTTGTTCCATCCTAGACCAGGTTGGACAGAAACATCTAATAATACATCTCTAATTTGCAGGTTAGATACAAATTGTACTGGCCACATTGTTACTTTTATTCACCACGTGCTACTGTATTACAAATTAACCTCAATACTAACCTCACATTTGTGGTCTGTTGATTACATGCTTGCTCTGCATCACTGTACACTGCCTGTAAATAAAAAAAATTATTTTGGTGCCCACCTAAGTATCCTGTGTACCACACCTCTATTTATTTCTGTTTACTATAAGACAAAATGTTAGTCAACAATAAATAGCACTGTGAGATCAACTTCATTATAACACCTAGATGTACAAGGTGACCCAGTGCCTGGTCACACAGGCATCACCAGACCCTAGGGAGCACAACCCCCCATTAACAGCCCTTTTCTAAAAAAAAAAAAGTCTTGCTCTCACTTTTCATTTCTTTGAAGTCACATGTAAAATGAAGAGAAAGAGCCAATGAGAGGTCCAGAGAAAAGAAGTGTGTGCACTCAACTAAACAAACCTCAACAATTAAGCTCCCTTCCTGAAATTTAAAACAAACTAAGCCCTTTCAATCCTCAAAGGTAAAAGAGAGAGAGATACTATCATCCTATCATGCTTGTGAAAAAAAAGTCTTAAAAATTTTGCACTTGAGCAGCATATGCGAGATTGGACAAATATAAGAGTGGGAGGGGCTGGGTGTGATTGGTGTCATGGGTACAGGAGTAAATTCTTGGGTAGCTTTGGGTAGTGGTGGTTTTGATAAGGACCTGCCTTGTATGGGTCAGTAGGCCTTCTGCAGTGTTCCTCCATTCTTATGTTTTGTCTTATGAATATGCAAGCTGAAAGGTAAACCTTACAAACTTCTACTTGCATTTAGTAGACGGTTATTTTACTTCCCAGTGTTTATTAATTAGTTTTTAATACTGAAATATTTTCATTCCAATTATGGAGGCCTGGTATGAGAATGGACTGTGAGAGTAATGATCCATGGAACCAGTGACAGAACATAACCGATTAATCAGTTATTGCCATTTTAGTCTGAAGTTAGGCTTAAGTTTGCCTGAAATGCTCTGCATAACTATGGGCTATCTGCACGCACAACTAAATGGCACCCATGTCTGTATAAACATTGTACAGTGGACCCCCGAGTTTCGTAAACCCCAGAAATCGTACATTTATGTAAGTATAATATTGTAAGTGCTTGTGGAAAAGTATTTTTGGGGGTCTGAAATAGACTAACCTACGTGACATTTTTCCTTAAGGGAGTAAATTCGTTCGGTAATGGCACTTGAGCAGACATCAGGAGTGAAGTTTTTACGAAACTCGGGGATCCACTGTATCATGCTGAAATAAATTATTATTATTATTATTATTATTACTACTATTGGTCTCCAAAACTTGTCACCCACCTATCCTCCTTATCTATCAGAGCAAATCCTGTATCCATTCAACTGTATCATACATTAAGCAGTAATTACACATTCCCGGGCCATCTAAGATGATATACACTCTCAGAATTAAATTCTGAAGCAAGTGTTAAGTTCTATATTAATACAGTGGAACCCCAGATTTCGTACTTAATTTGTTCCAGAAGGTCGGTCAAAATCCGAAACGTACGAAAACCGAAGTAATATTTCCCATAAGAAATAATGTAATTTTTTTTTTTTCAACAAGTCGGCCGTCTCCCACCGAGGCAGGGTGACCCAAAAAAAGAAAATCCCCAAAAGAAAATACTTTCATCATCATTCAACACTTTCACCACACTCATATATAATCACTGTCTTTGCAGAGCGTTCAGATACGACAGCTGAGAATAGTCCCTCCCAGCTGTCACTATCCCAGACCCCTCCTTTAAAGTGCAGGCATTGTACTTCCCATTTCCAGGACTCAAGTCCAACTAAATCAATTAACTGGTTTCCTGAATCCCTTCACAAAATGTTACCCTGCTCACACTCCAACAGCTCGTCAGGTCCCAAAACCATTCGTCTTTATTCACTCCTATCTAACACGCTCCCCATGCTTGCTGGAAGTCCAAGCCCTCGCCCCCAAAACCTCCTTTACCCCTCCTCCAACCTTTTCTAGAACAACCCTACCCCGCCTTCCTTTCTCTACAGATTTATACGCTCTCAAGTCATTCATTCTACTTTGATCCATTCTCTCTAAATGAAAAAAACCACCTCAACAACCCCTCTTCAGCCCTCTGACAAATACTTTTATTAACTCCACACCTCCTAATTTCCACATTCCGAATTTTCTGCATAATATTTACACCACACATTCCCCTTAGACAGGACATCTCCACTGCCTAAAGCCTCCTCCCGCTGCAGCATTTGCAACCCATGCTTCACACCCATATAAGAGTGTTGGTACAACTATACTTTCGTACATTCCCTTCTTTGCCTCCATGGATAACGTTTTTGTCTCCACAGATACCTCAACGCAAAACTCACCTTTTTCCTTCATCAATTCTATGGTTAACCTCATCCTTCATAAACCCATCCGCTGACACATCAACTCCCAAATATCTGAAAACATTTACTTCTTCCATAATCCCTCTCTCCAATGTGATATCCAATTTTTTTTATTTAAATCGTTTGATACCCTCATCACCTTACTCTTATCTATGTTCACTTTCAACTTTCTACCTTTACACACCCTCCCAAACTCGTTCACTAACCTTTGCAACTTTTCTTTAGAATCTCCCATAAGCACAGTATCATCAGCAAAAAGTAACTGTGTCAACTCCCATTTTGCATTTAATTCCCCATAATTTAATCCCACCCTCTCCCCAAGCATTTACTTCTTTTACAACCCCATCTATAAATATATTAAACAACCATGGTGACATTACACATCCCTGTCTAAGACCTACTTTTACAAACAAACAAACAACAACAAACAAATTTTATTTCATTGCAGGTTACATGGGTATGGGAAATTACAATGTAAATTGAGTGCAAGGAGAGCCACTGACATGCCATGGCATTAGGGGCAGCTTATTCTAGTCCTTA
>WNWK01057388.1:0-10751 GCA_009830355.1 Cherax destructor
CAGAACTACAAAGGGATCTGTACAGGCTGCAAGCCTGGTCCAGCAACTGGCTCCTGGAGTTCAACCACACCAAGTGCAAAGTCATGAAGATTGGGGAAGGGCAAAGAAGACCGCAGACGGAGTACAGCTTAGGGGGTCAGATACTGCAAACCTCAATCAAGAAAAAAGACCTTGGGGTGAGTATAACACCAGGCACATCTCCTGAGGCGCACATCAACCAAATAACTGCTGTAGCATACGGGCGCCTAGCAAACCTAAGAACAGTATTCCGACATCTTAATAAAGAATCGTTCAGGACCCTGTACACTGTGTACGTTAGGCCCATACTGGAGTATGCAGCACCAGTTTGGAACCCACACCTAGCCAAGCATGTGAAGAAGCTCGAGAATGTGCAAAGGTTTGCAACAAAACTGGTCCCGGAGCTAAGGGGTATGTCCTACGAGGGGAGGTTAAGGGAAATCGACCTGACGACACTGAAGGACAGGAGAGATAGGGGGACATGATAACAACATATAAGATACTGAGAGGAATTGACAAAGTGGACAGAGACAGAATGTTCCAGAGATGGGACACAACAACAAGGGGACACAGTTGGAAGTTGAAGACTCAGATGAATCACAGAGATGTTAGGAAGTATTTCTTCAGTCACAGAGTTGTCGGGAAGTGGAATAGTTTAGGAAGCGATGTAGTGGAGGCAGGCTCTATACATAGCTTTAAGCAGAGGTATGATAAAGCTCATGGCGCAGGGAGAGTGACCCAGTAGCGGCCAGTGAAGAGGCGGGGCCAGGAGCTTTGAACCGACCCCTGCAACCACAACTAGTGAGCACAACTAGGTGAGTACACACACACAACACACACACACTCATGGAATTATACAACATTAGTGCTCTGTGGACTATTAGTGTTTTGCGGACTATCCAAGGACACCTCAAGGGTCAATAAATTTGTCAGGGTCAGTGAACAACCCTGGAAGTGATTTACAAGTTGACCTTTGTCAGATAAGGGTGGTGAGAACAACAATTTTATAAGTGATCTTAAAAGTGTTATTGGTGGCATAAGACACAGACGGCAGGCCTAGTGGTGCGGTGGTGCCACGTGTGTCCCCCGTGGTGCCACGTGTCCCCCGTGGTGCCACGTGTGTCCCCCCAAGAAATATAATAAAGTGAAATCATTGTGACCAGTGAAACAGGACAGTAAATAAAAATAAATTATATATCGTGAAGAAACAAGTTTACCTGGATTTTACCTGAAAAGGGTTTCGGGGGTCAACGCCCCGGCAGCTCCGTCTGAGAACAGGCTTAATGGTGGATCAGGGTCTAATCAACCAGGCTGTTACTGCTGGCTGTACACAAACTGACGAACGAACAACAGCTCGGCTGGTCACGTACTGACTTTAGGTGCCTGTAAAGTGCCTTCTTGAAGAAAGCTAAGGGTCTATTGGTAATCCCCCTTATGTATGCTGGGAGGCGGTTGAACAGTCTTGGGCCCCGGACACTTATTGTCTCTCAGTGTACTCGTGGCACCCCTGCTGTTCAGTAGAGGAATGTTGCATCTCCTGCCGAGTCTTTTGATTTCATAGGGAGTGATTTTCGTGTTCAAGTTTGATACCAATCCCTCCAGGACCTTCCAATTGTATATTACCACATATCTCTCTCGCCTGCGTTCCAGGAATACAGATCAAGAACCTTCATCCGTTTCCAGTAATTTAGGTGCCTTATCGTACTTATGTGTGCCGTGAAAGTTCTTTTACACTCTCCAGGTCAGCAATGTCGCCTGCCATGAAGGGGCCATTAGTGTACAGCATTATTCCAGCTTACAGAGAACAAGCGATATGAAGAGAATCATCATGGCCTTGACGTCCCTAGTTTTGAAGGTTCTTATTATCCATCCTTTCATTGTTGTGGTCTTGAAGGTGAGATCCTCTGACATTATCACTCTCAGGTCCTTCACATTACTTTTTCGCTCTATTGTATGGTTAAAATTTGTCGTATACGCTCATACATTTTTAATTTCCTCAAGTTTTCCATATCTGAGTAGTTGAAATTTCTTCTCATTCATATTGTTTTGAGTGGTCCGCTTTGAGACTTGCGGTGTCTTCGATGGAGGTCACTGTCATGGAATCCGGGTGTCATCCGCAAAGGAAGACACGGAGCAATGGCTTACATCTCTGTCTATGTCAGATATGAAGATGAGGAATGGAATGGGAGCGAATACTGTGCCTTGAGGAACAGAGCTTTTCACCGTAGCTGCCTGGGACTTTACTCTATTTACTATTACTCTTTGTGTTCTATTTGTCAGGAAGTTATAGATCCATCTACCAACTTTTCCTGTTATTCCTTTATCACGCATTTTGTGTGCTATTACACAATGGTCACATTTGTCGAAAGCTTTTGCAATGTCTGTGTATACTACATCTGTATTTTGTTTATCCTCAACAGTATCCAGGACCTTATCATAGTGGTCCAATACCTGGAACAGGCAGGAGCGACCTGCTCTGTACCCGTGGTGTCAGGGTCAGTGAACAGCCATGGACGTGTTTACACGTTGACCTGTGTCAGATAAGGGTGGTGAGAGCCACAATTTTATAAGTGATATTAAAAGTGTTATTGGTGTCATAAGACACAGACGGCAGGCCTAGTGGTGCGGTGGTGCCACGTGTGTCCCCCGTGGTGCCACGTGTGTCCACCGTGGTGCCACGTGTGTCCCCCAAGAAATATAATAAAGTGAAACCATTGTGTGACCAGTGAAAGGAGAACAGTAAATAGGAATAAATTGTATATCGTGAAAAAACAGAGGTTTACCTGGAGTTTACCTGGAAAGGGTTTCGGGGGTCAACGCCCCCGCATCTCCGTCTGAGAACAGGCCTTATGGTGGATCAGGGTCTGATCAACCAAGTTGTTACTGCTGGCTGCACACAAACTGACGTACGAACAACAGCCCGGCTGGTCAGGCACTGACTTTAGGTGCCTGTCCAGTGCCTTCTTGAAGACAGTTTGGGGGGGGGGTGTGACATGCAAAGAGTACGTTACATTTATTCGGCGCATGTACACACTCTCATATTAGGCTGCCTCCCCAACCAGCGAACCAGATGAACCAGGTCAGATCAGTACCTAGGTTTAGCCAATCATTATGTGGATTTCGCAGTTGTGAAGTTGATGTGGTAGCACTCACGTTTTCACCCTTATCATATTCATTCTGCTGGTTGAAGCACAGTGGTCTCCTGTCTCTTGGCTTCTGTTGTTAAGATAAGATAAGATTTCTTCGGATTTTTAACCCCGGAGGGTTAGCCACCCAGGATAACCCAAGAAAGTCAGTGCGTCATCGAGGACTGTCTGTCTTATTTCCATTGGGGTCCTTAATCTTGTCCCCCAGGATGCGACCCACACCAGTCGACTAACACCCAGGTACCTATTTGCTGCTAGGTGAACATGACAACAGGTGTAAGGAAACACGTCAAAATGTTTCCACCCGCCGGGAATCGAACCCGGGCCCTCCGTGTGTGAAGCGAGAGCTCTAGCCACCAGACCACCGGTCCACCTTTGCCTTGGCTTACCGTGGCGTGCACTTATATTACCTATTGCTGTACATAGTGTATATAGTGTACATAACTCTGTTGATACTTGGTGAAGGAAAATACAATTCAAAGTTTTCAGCTGTGTTTATTTTAGCTCCATTCCATTTACACTCATTATAACAGGCCTTGATTACCTGTGTTTGTTATATGGGTAGCCTGTCCGTGGAGCTGGACTTAGAGCAGGAGCTGACTGTATGGTTGAAGCTAGAGCAGGAGCTGACTGTATGGTTGAAGCTAGAGCAGGAGCTAGTCTTTGTATCGTTTAGATAGCTTGCTATCTGGCATTGCATAAGCTTTGCCATCGCTTCCGATTATTGTGTGTCAACTTTGCCTTCACTTCGCTATGGTCAGCCTTGCTATTGTGTGAGTATTCTGCAGTCACCTTTGCAGTACTGCGTGTCAGCCTTTGCTATTGTATTTTCGTATTCTGCAGTTGGCATTGCTATTGTGTGTCAGCCTTGCTATTGTGTGTATATTCTGCAGTCGTACAGCACATAGCTGCTTGAGCGTGTGTTTCAAACAACATGTTACGTTGGGGTTAATGCCACTCATCCGAGTCAGGCGACTAGTGTCTGAGTTCACCCTACAAAACTTGCCAAAACTTTCTCTACAGCGGTGTTGGCGAATTGCTCGTTCTATTGGTATTGACTATCAAGGTACTCTTACTGATGCGCAGCTTCGTAAACTTATACAGACAAAGTTGAAAGCTGAATTGGCGCACCAGGTTTCTCCCGCTACTTAGGTTCCTGAAGAATAATGGAGAACACACAAAGCAGAGCAAAACCAGCAGTCTCATGAAGCAACAGGTGCATTGGGTTTGTCTAAAGGTGAATCCGCTTCATTGACGCTTGAATTAGCCAAACTCTATCTTGAACAAACCAGGGAGCAGCGAGCATTTACTAAGGGAGAGTTTGATAGAGAGAAGGACTGTAGATGACTTTAGTGTGCAGAAAGCAGTACAGTTAGTTCCTCGTTTTGTTGAAGCAGAGCCTGAACAGTTTTCCGAAGCATTTGAAAACCAGGGTCGAGCTTTGAGGTGGCTTGAGGTGCATTGGACAGCATTGGTGCATACAGAGTAGTTTAGTAAGGTACAGGAGTTTACATCTGTATTAAACAATGAAGATTTTTGGCAATTATCGGATAGTGAAAACCACTGTTCTTGGGGCTTATCAATGTATTCCTGCCAAGTATAGGAAAGAGTTCAAACTAGGCAGACGGCAGCTTTGTCAGTCTTACGTTGATTTCGTAAGACAGCAGACCAGGGCTTTCACAAAGTGGTATAAGGCCAGTGGTGTCGCTGACTTCGGAAATCTTGTACAGCTAATCTTAGTAGATAACCTGCTGGAGTCTGTTGGACCAGAGGTTCGAGTTTTCCTGCAAGATCATTCATTGGCTACTGCATTGGAAGCAGCCAGGTTGGCTGATACTTTTGAAACTAACTGCTCCTTGTCCGAGCGGTCTTATCTCTTTCCTCAACAGCCTGGCATGAGCAGAGATTGTCAAAGAAGAGTTCCTGAGTGGAGAACGAAATGTCAAGATGAAGGTGAATTTCGACAGCAGCCAACTAAATCACCTGGCAAGCAATGTCACTCAACTCATGGTCAACCTGGTGAGCAACGTCACTCAACATGTGAATTACGATGGCAGTATGCAGAGTGGCATAAGCAACAAAATCAGCAAGGAACCAAAGTTAAAGCTGAGGTAGTATGTTTCTACTGTAATAAACCCGGCCACAACAAGCCCAACTGCCCGAATAACCCCCAACCATTAGATACAATTTATAATGTCCCTAGTAATATGAATCAGAAAGAAGCAGAGAAAGGGATGCCCCCATACAATAGTAATTGTCAAATATCCCTTCAGGAAAATTCAAAGAAAACTGAAGTCAGAATCGTTTGGAATACAGGAGTATATTACTCACTTATAAGAGAGGGAGTACTTTCCCTTTCTGAACAAACCTCGTTACAATCCTCGGTTCTTTTAGAAGCTTTTGGAAGAGCAGTATTTTCTGTCCATTTACATAAAATATATGTGCAGAGTACATACTATACTGGGTATTTGACTTTAGGTATTTCTGACGGATTTCCTATGAAAGATGCAGTGTTATTACTGGGTAATAACATTAGTTCTACTAAATGTACTTGGTTTAGCACTTCTATTTTATTATAATAATAATAATACTAAATGTACTGAACCAATAATGAATAATTCTTCCCCGATGTTGGCCATAACTCGGGCAAAATCCCAAGGGATGTCTGATGAGAATGTTAACTCGTCCTTGGACGACTCTGATCTCGGACTAGCCAATTTGTTTTATGAAGAAAACTGGCCAGGGTCTCGTAAATTTAGTGAACAGACCCGGATCAAGCCTTCCTTTTAATCTGCAATGAAACTGGTAAGGAGGTAGAGGGAAGACAATAGATAGATTGGTAGTTCCTAAAAAGTTCAGATTCCAAATACTAAATATAACCCATAACTCTTCGTTAGGAGGCCATTTAGGAATTACTTAAACAATGAGTAGAAGATTCTGTAAGGACTTTGCAGATATTGTAGCCCCTCTAACCTCACTTGCCAGTCACAAAGTTCCCTGTAATTGGACCCCAGAGTGTCAAAATGATTTTACGAAAGCAAAAAGAATCCTTTGTACTGCACCCATTCTTCTGACTCCAGACTTTTCAAAACCTTTTACATTACAGGTTGACGCATGTGAGTCAGGGGTGGGGGCAGTACTTCTGCAATCCGGGGGCGATGGAGTTAATATACACCCATCTGGTGTATATTAACTCCATGAGAAACCATAGCACAAGACCCATGAGGTGGAGTCTGAGGCTGCAACCATATAATATATGTATCTTTCATATTGCTGGCAAAGATAATAAGCTGGCTGATACTCTGTCTAGAATTTAAATTTTTAAATTTTATTAAGTTAGGATGTGTTAGAGACTATGCATAAAATAGCTCTTTTTTTCCCCTCTTTGTAAATATAATGTTGTGTGTGTGTGTGTGTTTTTTTAGTGGGGGATATTTTGCTACTGTCCGCAGGTATCTTTAACCTTCGACTAATAGATTTTGACTTTATGTTGCGAAAAAGTTGAGCTCTATCCAATGAGTGGAATGGGTGAGAGGAAAGGCGGTTCCATTATTGTACAGTGCCATGGCGGCACTGTACAATAGGCTTCCATAGAGATGGAAGTCTAGTCCTGGCCATTAGAGCCCTTTTGGGGTGGGGTGTGCCATGCAAAGAGTACATTACACACTCCCATATAGGCTGCCTCCCCACCCAGCGAACTGGGTGCTAAGGGTTTAATGATTAAGGGGGTCCCATTGTTAAATCAGTACATTGGTTCAACCAATCATAAAGTTGGTCTGATAATGGCGGAGGTGATATGGTGTCACTCACGTTCACTACTGCCAGATTCATACAGCTGCTGGTTGATCACGGTTGTCTCTCTCTCTTTAGGCAGTTGTCTTCCCTCTTGATTACCGTGATATATTTATTTTCCAACTTCTTGTACATAGTGTACATATTGTAAATACATTTGTTCATATTTGGTGAAGGAAAATATAATTCAAAGATTTCTGCTGTGTTTATTTTAGCTCCAAGTCCCATTACGACCAGGTTAACAGGCTTTGATTACCTGAGACCATAATATAAAATATAATTTTGATATTTGTTCATCTATCTAATATTACATTGCTATTATCTTCATTAATAGCTAAAATGAGGGTAATCAGCTTTATAACATATATTCATTTTCTTCTTTCCCATTATCATTATATGTATATAATTATATGATGAATTATTTTGGTTAGGAAATGGATCGTTCACCATGGGTGACGACCAATAAATGAATGTGTGGCCATTCACCTCTGCACTACTCGCCTGACGCGAGCTGACGTCAGGTGTGAGCGGTGTGGGTTAAGGAGAACGACATCTCTCTAGGTCTCGAGGTCTTCCTTACTTGCTCATTTACTTTGATTGAGAAAGTGCGAGTACTTGTGACACTTTCAATTAGTAGAAGTTCTCCTGTGTTTAAGAGACTTCCATTACTATGGTCAGATTATAAGTTGATAAACTTTGATCGTCTCTGGGCGTAGAGACTCTAACTTTATCAATTCTATGCATAAAGACCCAATCAGCCAGAATGGATGTCATTGTAAGCTGTATATAATTTATAAATCTGTTAAGTGTTTGTATCTGAT
Source organism: Cherax destructor (assembly GCA_009830355.1). Taxonomy (NCBI): domain Eukaryota; kingdom Metazoa; phylum Arthropoda; class Malacostraca; order Decapoda; family Parastacidae; genus Cherax; species Cherax destructor. The sequence goes on from WNWK01057388.1 coordinate 7,778, forward strand.
AAGTAAAAGGTACCATTAAAATACCTTAAGACCATAATGTAATATACGTTATATTAAAGACATATTTTATGAAGTTTTCCGATCTCCTCCATTATACTAAAATATAATCTTCACAAAGATTAAATTATATCATATAATTTCTTATAACGATTTCCCATGAGTATATTTCTTACTACAGATCCCCTAGACTCGTGCCAAATAATTTACAAATCCTATGGAATATTGTAATACACGACCACCTGTGACCACCGAGTCATATTACCAAGTGACCACCGAGTCCTATTACCAAGTGACCACCGAGTCATATTACCAAGTGACCACCGAGTCATATTACCAAGTGACCACCGAGTCATATTACCAAGTGACCACCGAGTCATATTACCAAGTGACACCGAGCATATTCAAGTGACCCCGAGTATATTCCGTGACCACCGAGTCAATTCCAGCGACACCGAGTCAGATCCAATAAGAAATCAGTCATATTTGGCTTCTCGTTGCACTCCAGTGATTCCTGAGCGCCTTGCCAACGACACCGGCAGAATCAATAAGAACATCAGTCCAATATTTGTACATATTAGGTTTGCTTCATTTGATGTATTTATTTAAATTTTCCATCATTTGCTTCAGTTATGGGACGGACTTATTTAGTGAGTGGCGACGTGGCACCTAGGAGGTAGTATGAGAAAGTTATCGTCTTCTATATGATTTTTAGATATGCAATTTTTGTTTATAAAATAAAGATTAGTTTTATAGTTTCTGTGAGTTTTTTTTTTTTTTTGTTCTAGTCACTTCTGTTTACCATTGTGGTTCTCAAGATACATTAGCTGTAATTTCCCTAAATCAGTAAATTTATATTGTTGGATCTTATTGTCCATACAATTATTGTTAGTATCAACGATTTGCAAATTTGCAACGATTTGCAAATTTGTATTCATCTTGACATGTCTGTAGATGAAGGACTCTCACCCAATGTGCTTCTTCCATCTGCCTCATGGGATTCTATTGACTCGTGCTTGACATTGATCGAGCAATAGCAAGTGCAGTGGGCATCGTGGAAAGGGAGGCACCGATTAATGTCCGTTTCATCTCTAGGCTTGTTGTGTATATGAAGAGCTGAAGTGTGAGTGCATGAGATGAGGTGGAAACTTCAGGAAGGTTAAGATCTCCTTAATGTACCAGTTATCTAATTGTATGTATTCAGTACAACAAATTTTGAAATTTTGGAGAAAAAAACCGATGATTACTCGTCTCCCTTGGTTTTGAAGACGTTGTAATATTAGAGTGAAATAAGACATCGCTGTAGGTTTTCTAAAAATCTTTTGTTCTAAGGAAAAGTTATCATGGAAACATGTTCAAGAGGTGGTGAAGCAGCCTTCCTTTCTTCCAAACTAACCTGAATTGAAGCATCCATGCTGGTCAGTTTCTCCCTGATCCACTGAGACTAAATTCTTGGTTCTGTGCGTAAAGGCCGGATCCAGTAGACAGTGTAATCCAGGAACAAACCTTGTCAGAATGATGGAAACTGGCAAATAACTCTAATGAACGAAGCACAATGAAACCTTTCATTCCTGAAACAAACCCAGTGAGAAGGTTGCATTCTGGAACGAGAGTAATCCTGGAGAAAGACTCTTGAAAGCCATCACGTATTCAAGGCACAAAATTGTGAACCGCTCTCGCGCTCTCAAACATTTTAGGAAGTTTTGTATTAGATTATTGTGGGCTGCGAGGAACTAGCTGATGGACAGCGGGTGCTGTGCTCTGCATGAGTCCTGCTGTGCCATTCAACAGCGGGTGCTGTGCTCTGCATGAATCCTGCTGTGCCATTCAACAGACTGCTTTTGTTTTAATGGTAGTGTGCATCTGGTAGGAAGGTGCCACCCAGGCACGCACACACGACGTAACACACCGATAACTATACAAAATATAAAAAGAAATAATTTAAGTCCAATGTTACAATCAACAGTACCACAACAACTTTTATTACAAAGAAAATCTTTACCATAATATCGTTTTTCACCAATAGATCGCACTTCATAAACACAATAATAATAATCACCGTATTTATTACGACAACCACAATTACTGTTTCCATTTCACCCACCACCATCATGCCACGAACACCACCGCTACCACCATCATAGCCACGAACACCACCACTACCACCATCATAGCCACGAACACCACCACTATCACCATCATAGCCACGAACACCACCACTACCACCTTCATAGCCACGAACACCACCACTACCACCATCATAGCCACGAACACCACCACTACCACCATCATAGCCACGAACACCACCACTACCACCATCATAGAAACGAACACCACCACTACCACCATCATAGCCACGAACACCACCGCTACCACCATCATAGCCACGAACACCACCACTACCACCATCATAGCCACGAACACCACCACTACCACCATCATAGCCACGAACACCACCACTATCATAGCCACGAACACCACCACTATCATAGCCACGAACACCACCACTACCACCATCATAACCACGAAACCACCACTACCACAATCATAGCCACGAACACCACCGCTACCACCATCATAGCCACGAACACTACCACTACCACCATTATTACAACCTCAGGTTCAATGGCCTGTTAACCTGAGTGTAAAGGGAGCTTGGAGCAAAGAAACACAGTAGAAGATGTATTGAAATTGTATTTCTTTCAAAAATCAGCTAGATTAATTCCAAACTTTTATCTTTTCCTTCACCAAGTAATTATGATTATATAAGACTTTTGTCTTTTCCTTCACCAAGTATAACAAAGTGCTATTTACACATATGTACACTATATACAAAGGAGTAGTGTTTAGTGCACGCCACAGTTGTCTAGGCTAAGCAGCAGCCAAAAGACAGACAACTTTCCACAACCAGCTCTATGCAGGAATTCCAATGACAAACTGCAGTGGTAACCACGTCACCTTTGTCATTGTTAAACTC
>WNWK01057389.1:0-10750 GCA_009830355.1 Cherax destructor
CACTCATTTTCTTGAAAGAAAAAATTCACAAATTACACTTATTCCCCGTATTCAAGAGGCATGAATACTAGCAGTTAAAGGCTAAACCCGGGGGGGGAAGGGGGAAGGGGAGAAAAAATGAAAAAAAATGTATTTACTACAGATAATATATATAATTAATCAACAAAAATTTAAAATTTCCCAAATTTTTTTTAATTAGCCTCTACCGTTTGGGGGGCTGTGTGGCAATTTGGTCTCGTCTAGCTGGTGTCGGTCTTGGCTGTTTGGTGGGTGTAATTACTGGAGCATTTTTCTGTGTCACCCCCAGAAATTTCCCACCCACCTGGACAGTCTCAAAATTAGACCAGCTAGACAAGCCCAAATTTCCAAAAAGGGTCACTGGGGTGGCAACCGCTGACTCTGAAAGTGGGAAGGGAGTCCACCTGGGGCACAAGTGGACCCCTAGAGACATTTTTTTGGGGCACCGCGACTCGGGGGAAGTGGGGAAGGGAGCCCCATCTGGGGGGCAAAAGGGGGTTTCCTGGAACAATGACCCGGGGGGAAGGCACCGCCGCCCTTAGGTAAGTGGGGAAGGAGACATCCGGGGAAAGGGATGGATTCCGGGAATCATTCCTTAAAAGGGGTTTGTTGTTGAGGCTGCCCTTTTGGGGACGTGGAAAAGGGAAGACATCCGGGGGGGGAACGGATGGATTCCTGGATACTTTAACCTGGGAAGGCAAGAATACTAGCAGTTGGGCTGAACCTGGGGAAGGGGGGAAAGGGGGAGACATCCGGCGGTAGACGGATGGATTCCTGGAAAACATGAACCGGGGGAAGGCATGAATACTAGCAGTTGAGGAAAACCTGGGGAAGGGGGGAAGGGGGCATCTGGGGGGGACGGTTTGGATTCCTGGATCTTTGAACCGGGGGAAAGGCTGGAGGGGGCCGGGCCCGGGAAGGAGGAAGGAAAAGGAGGGGAGGAGGAAAATAAGAAGGGGAAAAGGGGAGGGGGAGAGAGAGAGAGAGGGGAAAAGGAAGAAAAAAGGGGGAGGCGGGGTTGACCTTAGGGAAGTGGGGAAGGAGACACCCGGGGGCCCCACGGATGGTTTCCCCGGGACACATGAACCGGGGAAAAGGCGAGGGTGGCCCTTTAAAAGACGAACCACTGGCCTCCACGTGGGGGGGGTCGGGTTAACTCAAAAGTCTCTGGGCTGACGGGGGTTTGCAAATATTAATTTTTTTTGTTACTATTAATTATAATTAGTGATTTCTTAATCTGGATCAATATTAAATTAAAATTTATATTAAAAAGAAAATTCTTACATATACAAGCACACACTCAAAAATAAAAAAAAAGGCACAATACCGTATTGGAACAATGCAAAAAAACCCCCCACATATTAGAGGGAACTTACCACGACGTTTTAATGTTCTTCCTTTTTTTAAAACCCCGTCTTTCGTTCTTATGGGCTGTTCTTATTGCTCCCAGGCGTCGTAAGGGTCGCTTCCTTTCTACGTGACTGTCTTGTTTTAAAAAGTTTTTGCCCCTTTCCCCTTCTCCCTTTTCCCTGAAAACCCAACTCACTGGGACTCTTTTTCCCCTGTTCATGCTCGTCCCCCTACTTAAAGAAACTTCTTTCTCCGTAAACTAAATTTTTATGCTCTCTTTGCTTCTTTTCCCACAAGATCTCTGTAACCTTCTCACTACCATTCCCTTTGGACACTGCTTTGTTACAAATTTTAATTCTTCTAATCTACAGAATAAACTTCTCATCTCAGATAGTCCTTGGTCAAGTTCTCCCTTACCGACTTGTTACTAATCTGTCTTCTTAACCTCCCCCAAACCCGGAGCTTGAACTTTTTGGGTTTTTGGTCTTTCCTTTGCCACTTCACCTGCCCCTCCCCTGGTATTGACCTGATAAGCTTTTTTTTTTTTTGTCAGTCCCCCCTCTCGTAATCTTCCTGACTTGTCCATTTTTTCGTTGCGCTCCCCCTTCCTGCTCTGGATAGTCTGTTTTCTAAGAATTACCACCTTCCGCGCCACTACCCAACTTGCCCTTCCTTCTCTTAAATCTAACACAAACATTGTCATACTCTCTTCTGACAAGGAAATTTTGGTTAGTTATCCTTGATCGTAAGGATTGTCTCCGTAAAGCTGATGTCTTGATCTCTGACTCACGTACCTACACACCTCTTGCTTCCAACCATCTTGATCGCATCAAGAGAATTTTAACAAAAAAATAAGGACTCTCACGACCTCTGTCCTCCGGGCTTTGACCTTATTCAATTTCTTCTTGTCATCTGCCCCTCCCTCTCTTTTTCTATGGTCTTAAAACTCATAAACCTGATTTTCCCTCTGGTATCATTCCTCTAGGGGCCGGACTCCCTCAACTGGCGGCCCGCGGCCCAAACCCGGACCTTCTAAGTGTTTAGTTGGACCGGGGCTTCGGGGAAAAAGCATTAAATAACATCTGTTACCACGTTCAGGATCAGGTGGTACACAAGGCATCCCTGCTTACACTGAATGGAATACAGTATTCAAGCATAGCAAAATACCCAAATAGTGATATTTTCTTCCATTCAATGGAAATTAAAATTTGGTAATTATCACCTGTGCAATGAAGTTGATTTTTTTGGCTTTTTGGAAAAAAAAGTTTGGCCGTATATGGGAAAGGGTTGGGAAATTTAATTTGGGTTTTTGGGGGAAAAGGTATGCTTTGGGTTTTTCTCATTTTTTTTTGCAAGTTTGATTTTAATTTCTGTATCCACCTCTTTAATGAATAAGTTGGGGGGGTTTTTAAATTTTGAATCGTTATGATTTTTTCCCCGTCAATGTTTAGTCAAATTGGTTAAAATTTTCCTCATTCTGGTTGTTCTAATTTTGCAGTGGATATAAAACATGTTTTTTGTAATAAATACAGATAAATTTAAAGTCAAAAATTTCATAATACAGAAAACAACTGCTTCCCCCGGCTTGTGTTTTTTAAAAAGTAAATTGATTGATATTTTCATATTTATTATGCTATTATTTTACAGTGTAAATATGACTTCTATTTTTTGCTCCAGATATTTATTTCCATATCAAATGATTTGTTTTCAAACTAAAACATATATTTTTTAAAAGGGGAGACAGACATGTTCAAGAAGAAAGAAAGTTTGTTAATGAAAATCGTTGCTTGAAGGAAGACTAAAACACAGCATTTATCCCAGTCTTGCCACAAGCAGTTCTAACACCTGCGACTCATATTACTGAAACTATTGCCTTAATGAAGAGCAGTAAAATGAAACACCATTATGAAACTAAACACAGTGGATTTTAAAAAGATGTAACCAGGAACTAAAGAGAAAAAAAGAAATAAACAAAAATCGCAGTATGAAAGTCAATCTTAGTTCTCGTCAATACCACGACAGCCCAGAAGAAAAACAGTGGAAGGTTCACTTAGAATAACTTGGATCTTGGGAAAACACAAGAAACCTTCACTGATTCAGAAATTGTTAAAAAATGTCTCCTGGAAACTGCCGATTCATTGTTTGAGGATAAACAGAAAAAATAGCTTCGAGAAGAACAAATTCCGCTCCTTTTATGACCAGTGAACACCCCCACCACTGTCTTCCACCAAACTCTTACTCCATTATACCTCGCTCCTGTTTACCCGTGAACACCTCCACCACTGTCTTTCCCCAGCTCTTACTCCATTACTACCTCGCTCCTGTATGACCAGTGAACACCTCCACCCTGGCCCCCACTTGCTCTTACTCCCTTACTACCTCGCTCCTGTATGACCAGTGAACACCTCCAAAACTGTACTCCACTAGCTCTTACTCCATTACTACCTCGCTCCTGTTTACCAGTGAACACCTCCACCCCCCCGTACTCCACTAGCTCTTACTCCATTTACCCGTTTTCCGGGAAATTAACCCCGAACCCCCAAAACCATCCCTTTCTCCCCCTCAACCCTAAAAACCCGTAAAACCCCACTACTTACCCAAATTTCCTTTCTCCCTTTCACCTCCCCATACCCAAAAACCTTCCCCACGTCTCCACTACTCTTTCCCAACTTTCCTCGTCCTTCACCATAAAACCTCCACAAATTACCCACAGCCCCTTTTTCCCATTTCACCTCCCCCTTATACCCGTAACACCTCCCCCATTAAAAAAAAACTTTCCTTTCTCCATTTCCACCTACTCCCATACCAAAAACACCTACCCCGTCTCCCCTACTCTTTCCCACAACCCCCTTCCCTTACCCGTAACACCTCCCCCTACAAAAACCCCCCTTTCCTTTCTCATTTCACCTCCTCCCATACAAACACCCCCCCTTTCCCACAGTCCCTTTTCCCCCAAAATTTTCCCCTCATACCCAAAAACCCCACCCACGGGATCCACTACCCTTTCCCAACTTTCCTCGTCCATACCAAAACACCTCCACAAATTACCCACAGTCTTTCCCATTTCACCTCCCCTTCCCAGTAACACCTCCCCCATCCCCCTTTCCTTTCTCCCTTTCACCTCCCCATACCCAAAAACCCCACCACGTCTACCATACTCTTTCCAAACTTTCCTCGTCCTTTTAAAACCCTAAAACCTCCACCAAATTACCACAGTCTTTCCCATTTCACCCCCCTTTTAAAACACCCCCAAATTACCCACAGTCTTTCCCATTTCATTTAAAACCCAAAAACCCCACCACAGTCTACACCTTTCCCATTTTAAAAAACCCAAATTTCAGTAACACAACAAAACCATTTCCCAAAAACCCAAAATTAAAAACAGTCAACACATACACCCTACAAACACAACACCCACAGTCATACACACATACACCCTACAAACACAACTTACCTACAGTCATACACACATACACAAAACAAACACAACTTTCCCACAGTCATAAAACATACACCCTACAAACACAACTTACCTACGTCATACACACATACACCCTACAAACACAACTTACCTACAGTCCTTTTCACACATACACCCATACAAACACAACACCTACAGTCATACACACATACACAATACAAACACAACAACCCACAGTCATAAAACATAAACCCTACAAACCAACCCCCTACAGTCATACACACATACACCATACAAACACAACACCTCAGTCATCACACATACACATCCTTTAAATTTATCTGCCTCTCGGTCTTTGTCCTTTCTCCTGAAATGCCTTAATCATCCAGATTTCAATTAATTAAAAAATTTTGCCCAAAAATTGGGGTTGGGGAAAATAAAAATGGGAAAAAAAACAGGGCCAAACAGACCTGGACAAGCTCGACATCTGGTCTAGCAATTGGCTTCTCGAAAATTTAATCCCCCCAAATTAAATCATGAGGATCGGGAAGGGCAAAAAAGACCGCTGACAGAGTACAAACTGGCGGACAAAGGCTACAAACCTCGGGGAAGGAGAAAGACCTTGGGTGAGTATAATGAACACGTCTCCCGGGGGCCATCAACCCGATAACTGCGGCAGCATATGGGCGACTGGCAAACCTAAGATTAGCGTTCCGTTACCTTAACAAGGAATCGTTCCCAAAACACTGTATACCGTGTACGTCAGGCCCATACTAGAATAACCCGCACCAGTCTGGAACCCACACCTGGTCAAACAAAGTAAAAAAACTAGAAAAAAAAAAAGTGCAAAAGGGTTTTCGACAAGGTTAGTTCCCCAACTCAGGGGGCCCGTCTTATGAAAGAAAAATTGGGGAAATAGGACTAACAACACTGGAAAAAAAGGGAAGGGGGCAGAGGGACATGATAACGACATACAAAATACTGCGGGGAATTGACAAGGTAACAGTGAAGGATGTTTCAGAGGGGGGAACACAGAAACAAGGGGGCACAACTGGGAAAATGAAGACTCAGATGAGTCAAAAGGGGTGTTGGAAGCATTTCTTCAGCCACAGAGTGGGCAGGAAGTGGAATAGTCTAAGAAAGGAAAATAGTGGAGGCAGGAACCATACATAGTTTTTAAAACAAGGTATGATAAAGCTCATGGAGCAGGGAGGCGAGACCCAGTAGCAGACAGCAAAAAGGCGGGGCCCGGAGCTGAAATCTCGACCCCAACCACAAGGGGGGGTTTTTGGGGGACAATTAGGTGAGTACACCATACACAGACAACTTACCTACAGTCATACACACATACATCAGTCTTGTTGATATTTACATGTTAAAATTCGGATTTTTTAATAAAACTTCAAATCGTGTTGTAGTGCATGTACAATTCTCTTAATCAATATATATATATTATTAATTTTCAGTTTGAAAAGTCCATTTAAACCAATTTGAGCAAAAAAATAAAAACTTGTTCGATATAATGCAAAAATATTTTTTCCCACTATTTATCTTCAGATTTTGTACATTTTTATAAGACGAGACTGAAAATGAAGTTCATAGAAAATGATGAGTACACCGACCTATAGTCAAATTTGTTGCTTTTTTATGATTGTGTGTAAAAAAATGTATCCGGACCTTTGCATACATTGGTACGTGTTCAAGTGGACCTAAAACCCGGTTCGCTCTCTCCGACCGGAGTCCTCTTCACGATGTACTCTTGATGTTTTTAATTTTCTCAGAGAGAAGGCTAATGGAGGGATACTTCATCTCCCTATACCTACTGATGTCTTTCTTGATCTTATCCGCCTTTGTGTGGACTCAAATTCCTTTTCCTTCCAAGATAAATATTATTCTCAAACTTTCAGTGTCGCTATGGGCTCTCCTCTATCCCCTGTTCTTGCTAATCTTTACATGGAATACTTCGAGACTGTTCTTCATCCTACGGTTGGTGTGCGCTCTTCCCTCTGGCTTAAAATCTTTTCCCTTCCATTAAGTTTAAAGCTGAATGGGAATCAAATTCCTTGCTTCCTTTCCTTGATGTTCATGTGCACCGCCCAGTTACAAGTTTTGCCTTTTCCGTGTATCACAAGCCTATGCACAGTGGCATGTACATTCACTACTTTTCTTATCATGCTTCCTCTGTCAAGAAAAGTGTTCTTATTTCCCTCTTTCTCCATGGTCTCTGCATTTGTGATACTATAATAATAATAATAATAATAATAATATCTTTATTTACTACAAGTACATGTACATGGTATACAGGCCTAGCTGACATCGAGTTTCGATAAAATTGGGGGGAATGTAGGCGAAGGGGAGTTTGATCAGCCCCCCCTAAAAGATGTGCGGGGTTTTAAAGGGGGTTCAACCGGGTATGACAAAGTCGCCTTCAGAGAGGTAATGTGGAAATTTCCCGGACAATCTGCGGTCAAACAGGGGGGCCGGGGGAAACCTGACTGTTCCCTTCTGGGATACGTGAGCCGTATAGGTACAATGGATGATCAGAGACCACTGAAACTTTTAGTGAACGTAATTTGATGATTTTTTTTACTAGAAAATTTAAACCCGTGGGGGTGGAATCAAAAACCCCGGGTTTATGGCATGCTTGGGGGAAACTTTCTTTGGGGGACAAATCGCACCTGCCAAACTTTAACAAATTTATCCCAAAAAAGCGATGACCAAATATTGGATGGGGGAACAGATCCGAATTTATGAAGCAGAAAAGTGTTGTGTAGAAACACATCCCGGGGGACCCCTTCAAATTTTACAAATTCCGGGGGGAGTTCATTATTTAAACCCCCACCCCGGGAAAAGTCTGTCAGTTAAAAAAGGGCCCTTTAAAAAAAGAATGGTAAGGTTCCGGGGGGCCTAAGGAGTGGGACCCCGGACCCAAAAATACAAAAGGGTTGAGACAGGGGGGATTGAGGATGAGGGCCCCAGAGGAAACCGGGGAAATTACCCCGAAGGGGGACGTTTAAACAAAAATAGGAATGCGGGAAGTCCCCTTTAAGGGGAGATGAGACGGGCCCTAGCAAGAGAAGCCCCGCCCTTTTTAGACAACGGGTTCCCGCCCATTTTTTTTTTTTTTTTTTTTTTTTTTTTTTTTTTTTTTTTTTTTTTTTTTTTTTTTTTTTTTTTTTTTTTTTTTTTTTTTTTTTTTTTTTTTTTTTTTTTTTTTTTTTTTTTTTTTTTTTTTTTTTTTTTTTTTTTTTTTTTTTTTTTTTTTTTTTTTTTTTTTTTTTTTTTTTTTTTTTTAAAAAAAAAAAAAAAAAAAAAAAAAAAAAAAAAAAAAAAAAAAAAAAAAAAAAAAAAAAAAAAAAAAAAAAAAAAAAAAAAAAAAAAAAAAAAAAAAAAAAAAAAAAAAAAAAAAAAAAAAAAAAAAAAAAAAAAAAAAAAAAAAAAAAAAAAAAAAAAAAAAAAAAAAAAAAAAAAAAAAAAAAAAAAAAAAAAAAAAAAAAAAAAAAAAAAAAAAAAAAAAAAAAAAAAAAAAAAAAAAAAAAAAAAAAAAAAAAAAAAAAAAAAAAAAAAAAAAAAAAAAAAAAATTTTTTAATAATTCCTTTGGTTTTTTTTTTCTTAACCCTGGGCCATTTATGTTCCTCCTGTCCTCTTCAGTAATTTTGGGGCTGGCCGTTCTCTTCCCGACAGACTCGGGGGGCACAAAATAGGTTGGTTTCCGCCCAACTTCTTTTCTGTCTGTCAGAGATACAGTCATCATATTGACTGACTTCTGCTAAAACTGTCACCCTACTTCTAACTTTCACAGTCGCCGTCTGGTTGAATCCTCCCTTATACACAACTTTCCTTGTATGAATCTTAGTCGTGGCTTTGTCTCTGTAGATTCCTGCCTTTCCCATTACATTGTTAAATGCTCCAAACTTCAGAACACCTGACTTAACCTGATTCTTTTTTTTCCTCTTCTCTTTTCCTCTTTCTCCTTTGGGTTTTCTTTCTTCTGCCTTGGGTTTTTGGCCCATTATTATTTTCCCCCCTCTGTGTTCTTGTTCCTACCCTTTGTGGGCCCCCTAGCTCCCTTGCAGTGCTCCTCTTTCTTAGTCTTTGACTCCACTACTACTACTACCTCTACCACTACCTCTCTTCCTCCTTTGCTACTACCTGTCTTGTCCCGTCCCTGTCTACTGGCCTCTATATACTCCCTCCTTTTCTCCTTTTTGTTAGTGTGACTTTGTAAATGGTCCAAGTCGGACCGAAACGTCGCTGTAAGCTTTCCCCTCTTTTATATGTGCGGGTTGTGTGTGTATTGTTAAGTTAGGTTAGGTTAAATATTATTTGAGAGTAATCACTAATGTTTTGGTAGTATTCAGTGGTGTTTTGGGGAGTATTCAATGGTGTTTGGCAGTATTCAAATGCAGTTAATCAAATGTGTACGTGTGAGAGAGAATGTAATTTAGTGTTTGAGTTAGAAATGTTGAATGTTTTTTGGGAGTATTCAATGGTACAAAAGTATGTGTGTGTGTGTGTGTTGATGGGGGTGTTGTGGGTAATGAGAGATGGTATGTTGGTGGTAGTGAGGTCACAGAGTGACCTCACACCTCTCGCTTGCCGCCGTCTGGAGATCCAGGTGTTGTGGTCGGCGTCAGTAGGCAGTACCTTGTGTGTGCGAAAACACATGGTGGAGGAACTCCCAATACCTTGGAGGTTCTTAACACATAACTGTGTTATGAATATTATCTTTTTGGTCTATTACATGAAAATGTGAAAAAATTGTCTTTGTGACATGATGTGGATATTAAAACGTCAGAAAATGTGTTGAACTAGAGCCTTATAGGCGTTGTGACTAGAGTCTTTCTGACGAATTAGTAAAAATATTGTGACGAGAAAAATTGATGTTAACGAAAGAGTGGAACTTTTTTTCCTGTTGCCCGAAAACATGGAAAATGTATATGAAAATTTTATTGTATTGAAATGTTTCCCTGTGTTGATTTTTGTCAGTGACTTGTGTTTCCCAAAACAAGAAAAATGTATATGAAAATTGTATTGTATATGAAAATGTACTGAAAGAGTGAAAAATAAATGAAAAAGGGAAGAAAATAAATTTGTTTTAGTTTTTTTTTTTTTTTTTTTTTTTTTTTTTTTTTTTTTTTTTTTTTTTTTTTTTTTTTTTTTTTTTTTTTTTTTTTTTTTTTTTTTTTTTTTTTTTTTTTTTTTTTTTTTTTTTTTTTTTTTTTTTTTTTTTTTTTTTTTTTTTTTTTTTTTTTTTTTTTTTTTTTTTTTTTTTTTTTTTTTTTTTTTTTAAAAAAAAAAAAAAAAAAAAAAAAAAAAAAAAAAAAAAAAAAAAAAAAAAAAAAAAAAAAAAAAAAAAAAAAAAAAAAAAAAAAAAAAAAAAAAAAAAAAAAAAAAAAAAAAAAAAAAAAAAAAAAAAAAAAAAAAAAAAAAAAAAAAAAAAAAAAAAAAAAAAAAAAAAAAAAAAAAAAAAAAAAAAAAAAAAAATTTAGTGAGAGACATACAATGATAGACATACTGGCATTTAGGGAATTGAGTAGTGCTAGGAGCTTAAGGATCTGACATTGCAATTAAAGACAGTAATGTTGTTATTTGCTCTGAGTAGTGTCCTCGCTTGGTCTGCTGTATAACAAGAGCAGTTGCTGCTAGAGTCATTTAAGTCATTTTCTAAGAGGTTGCTATCAGGATCAATGTTTGTAATCATAAAATTAAAGTTTGATTCTGGATGCTTAACTTAAGAATAATGTAGGATACTTAACTTAGGAATAAAGTAGGATTAAAGATGCCTAATTGGCAGAATGAAGTGGACTGTTGGGGTGGTTGACTTGAGTACTATGACAAGTACTAGGTTATTATGTACAGTAGATTGTGATATTTAAATTTATAATACGCAATTAAATGTACGTACTTGAAGGCAAACTATAATAATTGATTTTACAAAAATAAAATAGACTAATGGT
>WNWK01057390.1:0-10750 GCA_009830355.1 Cherax destructor
TGTAGTGATTAAATAAATGAATTTCTTGCATTTTCAATTATATGCCTTCACATTTAATTTTATCATTCATATAGCACCTCACTTAACTTATCAAAGTCACCTTCGGTATTTTACATTTTTTTATAATGCTTGTTGTAGATACTTTTTGTTTCATGTTACAGAATTTCCCCTCTTTTTTTAAATTTTCATTATCCCCCCAGTCATTCTTCTCACCTTTGCTTCTTTTTTTTTTGTTTTAATTCAGCTGAGTTTTCCCACCAAGACAGGGTGCCCAAGAAAGAAATATTCATCATCATTCATTCCATCATCATTTTTTCCAGAAGTGTGCTGGTATCACAATTAAATTACTATGCAAATCTTCACCTTAAACCATTTCTGGGTCAGTCCCTAACCCTCTTCCCTTCCACTGTAGATTTATACACCTCTTTTTCAACCTATCCCTTTCAATCCTCTGCATATCCAAACCACCTCAACAGCCCTCCTCAGTCCTCTGAATTATACCCTTGGGGACCTCACATTGCCTTAATTTCTACACTCTAACATCTCTGCACGATACATCACATATTGGTTTCACACACGACATCTCCACTACTTCTAGCCTCTTCCTCGCTGCATCATTTAAAACCATGCCTCACACCCCTATGAAAGTTTTGATACCACTTTTCTTTGGCACATTAGCTTGTAGAAAGTTGAAAGTGAACATAGATAAAGTAAGGGGTTGAGGGTATCAAACGATTTAGATAAAGAAAATTTGATATCACATTGAAGGAAGGGAGTATTGAAGAAGTGAATGTTTACAGATATTTGGGAGTTACTTGTCAGCGGATGGGTTTATGAAGGATGAAGTTAACCATAGAAGTGATGAAGGAATAAAGGTGAGGGTGCTGAGGTATCTGGAGACAAAAAACGTTATCTATGGAGGCAAAGAAGGGGAAAGTATGAGAAATAGTGGTACCAACACTCTTATGTGGGTGTGAAGCATGGGTTGAAATGCTACAGTGAGGGGGCTGGGTGCAGTGGAAATGTCCTGTCTAAGGGCAGTGTGGTCTAAATATTATGCAGAGAATTCGTAGGGGGAAATTAAGAGGAGGTGTAGAGTTACTAAAAGTATTAGTCAGAGGGCTGAAGAGGGGGTGTTGAGGTGGTTTGATCATTTAGGGGGAACGGAACAAAGTAGAAATTCTTGGAGAGTGTATAAATCTGTAGGGGAAGGAAGGGGGTAGGGGTCGTCCCGAAAGGTTGGAAGAGGGAGTAAAGGAGGTTTTTGTGGGCAAGGGCTTAGACTTCCAGAAAGCGTGCATGAGCGTGTTAGATAGGGGTGAATGGAGACGAATGGTTTTGGGACCTGACAAGCTGTTGGAGTGTGACAGGGTAAAAATTTACTAATGGATTCAGGGGAAAAATGGTTAGCAGACTTGAGTCCTGGAGGTGAGAAGTACATTTCTTCACTCTGCAGGAGGGGTGGTGATATTTGTAGTTTGAAGGGCATCTGAGCTGTGGATGGCATTCCCCTGGCAAGACAATGGAGTGAATAATAGTGTTTCTTTTAGGGATCACTCTACCTAAGTGGGAGATGGCCAGTGTGTAAAAAAAAAAAAATATAGTAGTTCTGCATCCAGGTTTTCTATACATTGCTCTTTGTTAATTAATTAATTAAGAGTGCTCAGGATGGTTTCCAATAAAATGTTTATTAGCTCAGTGTTTATTTCATTGGATTGTTGAAAAATTCAATTTACTAAGCATTTCCTTTGTTTGGCTATCTTTAAGTATCACACACAAATTGATGCTTATTCGCATCTCAGTTAGGTTGCATTCGAATTTAGTTTAAATTGAGATTGTCATGTTTTTTAGTTTCTATTGGTTGTGAATATTAAATCTTAGATATTTTCATTTCTAGAAGTGATAAAGTTCCCAGGACCAAAACATTGCCTAATATATCCTAGTGTTTGGTAACATGTCTTATTATAAACCACTCATTCTTTAGTCCAATTTTTTTGGACAACCTCCTATCTTGATCAAGTCAAACTTTGGTGTTCCACTGTATCATAGGAATAAGAACTCGTCAGAAGTGCAAGAAAGTAAAGATAAGTGTATAATGAATATAAGTACAGTGGCCCCTCGGTTTTCGTGCATCTCCAAACTCGAACATTTATGTAAGTGTATTTTCGTAAGTGCTGTTGCAAGGTATTTTTGGGGGTCTGAAATAGACTAACCTACGTGACATTATTTCTTAAGGAAGTAAATTGGTTCGGTAATGGCACTTGAGAAGCCTTCTGAACGAATTTTCGCAAAACTGAGGGGACCACTGTACAGTGAACCCCGGTTATCGGCCATAATTCGTTAAAGAATGCTGTTCGAAGTGCCGTTACCGAACGAATTTGTTCCCATAAGGAATAATGTAAATTAGATTAGTCCGTTTAGACCCCAAAATATACTTAAAAAGCACTTACAAAATACACTTTTTTTTTTTCAACAAGTCGGCCATCTCCCACCGAGGCAGAGTGAGCCAAAAGAAAGAAAATCCACAAAAAGAAAATACTTTCATCATCATTCAACACTTTCACCACACTCATACATAATCACTTGTCTTTGCAGAGGCGCTCAGATACGACAGCTGAGAATAATATAGCCCTCCCAGCTGTCACTATCCCAGACCCTTCCTTTAAAGTGCAGGCATTGTACTTCCCATTTCCAGGACTCAAGTCCAACTAAATCAATTAACTGGTTTCCTGAATCCCTTCACAAAATGTTACCCTGCTCACACTCCAACAGATCGTCATGTCCCAAAACCATTCGTCTCCATTCACTCCTATCTAACACGCTCACACATGCTTGCTGGAAGTCCAAGCCCCGCCGACAAAACCTCCTTTACAACCTCCCTCCAACCTTTTCTAGGATGACCCCTACCCCGCCTTCCTTCCCTACAGATTTATACGCTCTCCAAGTCATTCTACTTTGATCCATTCTCTCTAAATGACCAAACCACCTCAACAACCCCTCTTCAGCCCTCTGACAAATACTTTTAGTAACTCCACACCTTCTCCTAATGTCCTTAGACAGGACATCTCCACTGCCTCCAGCCTCCTCCTCGCTGCAGCATTTGCAACCCATGCTTCACACCCATATAAGAGTGTTGAGTACGACTATACTTTCGTACATTCCTTTTTTGCCCCATGGATAACGTTTTTGTCTCCAGAGATACCTCAACACACCACTCACCTTTTTTCCTTCATCAATTCTATGGTTAACCTCATCCTTCATAAACCCATCCGCTGACACGTCAACTCCCAAATATCTGAAAACATTTACTTCTTCCATAATCCTTCTCTCCAATGTGATATCCAATTTTTCTTTATTTAAATCGTTTGATACCCTCATCACCTTACTCTTATCTATGTTCACTTTCAACTTTCTACCTTTACACACTCTCCCAAACTCGTCCACTAACCTTTGCAACTTTTCTTTAAAATCTCCCATAAGCACAGTATCATCAGCAAAAAGTAACTGTGCCAACTCCCATTTTGCGTTTAATTCCCCATAATTTAATCCCACCCCTCTCCCCAACACCCTAGCATTTATTTCTTTTACAACCCCATCTATAAATATATTAAACAACCATGGTGACATTACACATCCCTGTCTAAGACCTACTTTTACCGGGAAGTAATCTCCCTCTCTCCTACACACCCTAACCTGAGCCTCACTATCCTCATAAAAACTCTTTACAGCCTTCAGTAACTTACTACCTATTCCATACACTTGCAACATTTGCCACATTATTCCCCTATCCACTATCATATGCCTTTTCTAAATCCATAAATGCAATGAAAACTTCCCTACCTTTATCTAAATACTGTTCACATATATGCTTCAATGTAAACACTTGATCTACACATCCCCTACCCACTCTAAAGCCTCCTTGCTCATCTGCAATCCTACTCTCTGTCTTACCTCTAATTCTTTCAATAATAACCCTGCCATACACTTTACCTGGTATACTCAGTAAACTTATTCCCCTATAATTTTTACACTCTCTTTTATCCCCCTTCCTAGGTACCTTCCCCTCTTTCATACATTTATTAAACAAAAATACCAACCACTCCAGCACTATATCCCCTGCTTTTAACATTTCTGTCATGATCCCGTCAGTTCCAGCTGCTTTACACCCTTTCATTCTACGTAATGCCTCACGCACCTCCCCCACACTCACATCCTGCTCTTCACTCCTAAACGATGTTGTACCTCCCTGGCCAGTACATGAAATTACCGCCTCCCTTTTTTCATCAACATTTAAAAGTTCCTCAAAATATTCCGCCATCTACCCAATACCTCCAGCTCCCCATCTACTAACTCCCTACTCTGTTTTTAACTGACAAATCCATTCGTTCCTTAGGCTTTCTTACCTTGTTTATCTCACTCAAAAAAAATTTTCTTGTTTTCAGCAAAATTTCTTGACAGAGCCTCTCCATTCTTTCATCTGCTCTTTTTGCACTCTCTCACCACTCTCTTCACCTTTCTTTTACTCTCCATATACTCTGCTCTTCTATTAACACTTCTGTTTTGTAAAAACCTCTCATAAGCTACCTTTTTCTCTTTTATCACACCCTTTACTTCTTCATTTCACCACTCACTCCTCTTTCCTCCTGCACCCACCCTCCTATAGCCACAAACTTCTGCCCCACATTCTAATACTGCATTTTTAAAATTATCCCAACTCTCTTCAACCCCTACTACTCATACTTGCACTAGCCCACCTTTCTGCCAATAGTTGCTTATATCTCACCCTAACTTCCTCCTCCCTTAGTTTATACACTTTTACCTCTCTCTTACTTGCTGTTGCCATTTTCTTTTGTCCCATCTACCTTTTACTCTAACTGTAGCTACAACCAAATAATGATCCGATATATCCGTTGCCCTCTATAAACATGTACATCCTGAAGCCTACCCATCAACCTTTTATCCACCAATACATAATCCAACAAACTACTTTCCTTACGTGCTATATCATACCTTGTATATTTATTTATCCTCTTTTCATAAAATATGTATTACTTATTACCAAACCTCTTTCTACACATAGCTCAATTAATGGTTCCCCATTTACATTTACCCCTGGCACCCCAAATTTACCTACTACTCCTCCACAACATTTTTACCCACTTTAGCATTAAGATCCCCAACCACAATTACTCTCTCACTTGGTTCAAAACTCCCCACACACTCACTCAACATTTCCCAAAATCTCTCTCTCTCCTCTACACTTCTCTCTTCTCCAGGTGCATAAACACTTACTATAACCCACTTTTCACATCCAACCTTTATTTTACTCCACATAATCCTTGAATTTATACATTTATATTCCCTCTTTACCTGCCATAACTGATTATTCAACATTATTGCCACTCCTTCTTTAGCTCTAACTCTATTTGAAACCCCTGACCTAATCCCATTTATTTTTCCCCACTGAAACTCTCCTACCCCATTCAGCTTTGTCTCACTTAAAGCTAGGATATCCAGCTTCTTTTCATTCATAACATCTACAATCATCTCTTTCTTATCAATCGCACAACATCCACGCACATTCAAACATCCCACTTTGATGGTTTTCTTCTTTTTCTTTTTAGTAAGCTATACAGGAATAGGGGTTACTAGGCCATTGTTCCCGGCATTTTAGTTGACTTTTACAACACGCATGGCTTACGGAGGAAAGACTCTTATTCCACTTCCCCATTGATATGAAAGGAAAAGCAATAAGAACAAGAACTATTAAGATAAAATCAAAGAAAACTCAGATGAGTGTGTATACATAAACGTGTACATGTTTGCGTAGCGTGACCTAAATGTAAGTAGAAGTAGCAAGACGTACCTGAAATCTTCCATGTTTATGAGACAGAAAAAAGACACCAGTAATCCTACCATCATGTAAAACAAATACAGGCTTTCGTTTTACATTCACTTGGCAGGATGATAGTACCTCCCTGGGTGGTTGCTGACTACCAACCTACTACGTAATTAAATACACCCTCTCTACATAATTGTTCGAGTTGGGAGCAGTACGAAATCCGGGGTCCACTGTACAGTGGACTTTTGTAAGTATATTTTTAGGGGTCTAAACAGACTAATCTAATTTACATTATTCCTTATAGGAAAAAATTTGTTCGGTAACAGCACTCAAACAGCATTCTGGAACGAATTATGGGCGATAACCGGGGGTCCTCTGTAGATGTTTGTAAGATATTACTGTCATCTTATTAGTTTCAGAAAGCAAGGAAAGATCAGCAGTTCTCCCAGTGTACAAAACAATGCATAATATAAGATAAGATTTTTTCAGATTTTTAACTTAGAGGGTATCCACCCAGGATAACCCAAGAAAGCCAGTGTGCCATCGAGGACTGTCTGTGTTATTTCCATTGGGAGTTCTTCAATCTTGTCCTTCAGGATGCGACCCACACCAGTAGACTAACACCCAGATACCTACTACTTACTGCTAGATGAACAGGGGCAGCAGGTGTAAGGAAACATGACCAACATTTCCACATATGCCAGGGATTGAACCACAGACACTCGGTGTGTGAGGTGAAAGCATTGGCATGTTTGATAAGACAATAATACCTATCTGAATGGTTACTCTTAACTATCCTATCACTGGTACTTCATGCCTTTCCTGCTGCTGAGCTGTTTGATTTTTTATCTCCTTCCTTTTTCAAGAGTTATTTTTAGTGTACTGTACTTTAAAATTATTTGGTGAGGAGGACGACTGGGTACAGTCTTCTTCATTTAAGAGCCTTTCTTTTGTGTGTATGCTTATTATATTTAATGAGCTGTATTTTTTAAGGTTCACGACCTAGTGAGAAGTCGAGCATAAGGCCAGTTCCACCACCTTCCACGAGAGGAGGGCGACCACCCCCACCATCCACTGGCCCTCACACTCGACCACCTATACCTCGGAGACCCGAGCCACGAGATCCCAGGTGAATGGATTAGTTTGTGCACGCATCTTTTATCTCCATTAAATTTTATGTTATTACAGTACAGTACAGTGGACCCTTCGTTTTCGTCTTTAATCCGTTCCAGAGAGGCCGGCGAAAACTGAAACCATTTTCCCCATAAGAATTAATGTAAATCCAATTAATCCATTTCAGACACCCAGGAGTATTAACAAAAAATAATTTTTTTTTAGAGATTAAATATAGATTTACATACAGAAAAGAATGACAAATAAATATAAAGCACTAATAACATGTATAAATGAACATTTAATGTCACACTTACCTTTATTGGCACTTGTTGGTGTATGGAAGATGGAGAGGAGGAGAGACAGAGGCGAGTTTATTGTTTGGAGGCAGGATAAAATGCTTCAATATGACACTAATATCAGCTCTACGGCTTATTTATCTATCACAATTCATCTGACATAATAAACAATATTAACCCTTTGACTGTTTCGGTCGTATATGTATGTCTTACGAGCCACTGTTTTGGACGTATATACAGTGGACCCTCGGTTTTCGTTCATCTCCTAACTCGAACAATTATGTAAGTGTATTTTCGTAATTGCTTCTGTAAGTGTAGTTTTGGGGGTGTGAAATGACTAATCCAATTTACATTTATCCTTATGGGAACAAATTCGTTCGGTAACGGCATACAAACAGCATTCGGGAAAGAATTTTCGGTGAAAACCGAGAGTCCACTGTATACTCACAAATTCTAGCAGCTTCAAATCAAGCGGAGAAAGCTGGTAGGCCCACATATGAGAGAATGGGTCTGTGTGGTCAGTGTGCGCTGTAAAAAAAAAATCCTACAGCACGTAGTGCATAATGAGAAAAAAAAATCTCCAACCATTTTTTGGATTTAAACGCCGCCTTTGAGGTGTATTTTCGTATAGTATTTATGGTTGTATTCTCTTTTTTATGGTCTCATTTGATAGAATGAAAAACATACTACAGAAATATAGATGATTTTGATTAGTTTCATGATGAAAACGACCTTGAAATTGAGCTCAAAGTAGGGAAATGTTCGTTTTTTGCAAATGTTCAAGAGTAAACAAATCCCCACGCATCCAATACGCATCAATTGGTGAGTCTAATATTCTTTCACAAGTGCACTGATATTATTTATACCATTTTTACAATAATGCAATAGTCTGCATAATGGTAAATCTTCTATTTTTTGTGTGAATAAAAAATCAAAATAGAAAGCAAGAGTAATATACGAGGACCTAAAGACGTGACTAATGAACAGATAACATCTTATTTTAGTGGCAGGAATGTCTGCATTGTTCATTCTGGACCCTATTTTGAAATTAACAACTTTTTTATTTTGCATGAAATTAGCCAAATTGCCAATTTCTGACTACTTTATTGGGTAGTTGAAATCGGTAAATTGGTAGTTTCTTGTACTCAATCGATAGAACAAATGGAGTTCTAAAGAAATAGCTATGAGTTTTAGTCGACTGGAACAATGGAATTGGCCGAAAATAGGGCTCAAAGTCAGCGAAATTGCCGATGCTTATATATCGCCGAGATCACTAACTTCGCGAGAGCATAACTCCGTAAGTTTTCAATCAAATTTCATACTTTTGGTGTCATTACCATTGGGAAAAGATTCTCTATCATTTCATAAGAAAAAATAATTTTTTTTTTTAATTTTGCGACAACAGGAGAGCACTCAGGATTAGGGGTTGCGACAGTCAAAGGGTTAATAACATAGAAATATGATATACAGTATACTCTTGAATGAATAAAATACAGTGGACCCCGAGTATCGGCTACCCTGAGTATCGGCCAACTCGTGTTTCGGTTGCTTTTTTCGGCTCAATTCTTGGCCCGACTGTCAGCCATTCCCGTGTTTCGGCCCGGGGGCCAGACCTGTCGCCTGCCTGCGCTTGAGCGCGTCTTCGCACAGGCGTCGTGAGCCAGTCTAGCTTTGTTTATCACAATAAATTCATTGTGTTTAGTGCTTGTTTATTGATTGAGACTGAAATAAGCCACCATGGGCCAAAAACTTCATAGTGTCAGCCCTTTGGTAAAAAAAAAAACACAATAGAATTGAAGAAAGAAATTGTAGCAAAGTACCAAATGGAGGAGGAAAAAAGGGGAAAAATGTGCTTCTTCAGTGATTCACTGATTGTACGATATGTACATACTAAAGCAGCATGAGTCGATAAAAGGGTATAGCATCAGGCGCGATAAAGTGTAGCATTAACAGGGAAGTAAGTTAAGCAATTCATAGAAAAAAACACGAAACTTAACTCCTACTTTTGTTTGAGGAATATAGGTGCACTGAGACCAACGCCACTCTCTGCCACCATCTCTTGCAAGGCAAGTATAAATATTTCTTATTTATGAATTGAAGTGTAAATATTTCTTATTTATAAATTAAAGTGTAAATATTTCAATTTTTAAAATTAAAGTGTAAATATTTCTTATTTATAAATTAAAGTGTAAATATTTCTTATTTATAAATTAAAGTGTAAATATTTCTTATTTATAAATTAAAGTGTAAATATTTCTTATTTATAAATTACACATTGTTTTAGTGTGAATTATTGGTGGCCTGCTGCCTCCACCAAGCATATATGTACGGTTATGGTCAGTGGCCCTTATAAACCCCAAAAACAATAGCACACTACCACCAGTCCTCCATTGAAAGTCATATTTTATTCATTCTAGAGTATATATCATGTTTCTTTTTATTAATATTGTTTATTATGTCAGATGAATTATGATAGATAAATTAGCCCTAGAGTTTATATTAGTGTCGTATTGAAGGGCTATCTTGTCCTGCCCTCTCATACACCAACAAGAGTCTTCAGTAAAGGTAAAAATGATTCAAATGTTCATTTATCCATTAAAATTAGTGCTTTATATTTATTTCTCATTGTTTTCTGTATGTAAAACCTAAGTATTTATTATTTAAAAATGAATTTTTGGTGAATATTTTGGTGGAAACGGATTAATTGTCAGTGGACCCCCGGTTTTCGTGATTTTTCGTTCCAGAATGCTTTTCAAGTGCTGTTACAAACGAATTTATTCCCATAAGGAATAATGTAAATTAGACTAGTCCTTTTAGACCCTCAAAATACACTTTCAAAGCACTTACAAAAATACACTTTACATAATTGTTCGAGTTTGGAGCATCACGAACACCGGGGTCCACTGTATTTTCATTATTTCTTATGGGAAATATTAGTTCAACTTTCGGCCAGTTCGAGTTGAGGCCTAGCTCCTGGAAGGGTTGCGGCCCATACTCGGGGTCTACTGTATGTCATTATGAATGTGAGGACTGGTGGTAGTGTTATTGTTGTTGGATTTAAAAGGGCCACTGACCATAAACCGTACATATAGTGGTGGTGGTGGGCGGCAGCAGAAGCCCCCCCACTATTCACTGAAACAGTACATAATTTATAAATAAGAAATATTTACACTTTAATTTATAAATAAAAAATATTTACACTTACCTTGGAGGAGATGGTGGCAGAGGGTGGCATTGGTCTCAGTGCCCCTATATACCTCAAACAACAATAGATTAATTTAGTTTCGTGTCGTCATTTTTCTATCCTTAATCACTTAACACATGCTCACTTTATTGCTGGCTGGCGCTATAGCCTTTATCGACCTCTTTGGTACAGTGGTCCCTCGACTAAATATCTTAGTCCGTTCCAGGAGCTAGACCTCAACACGAAAAAAACGTTATTCAAAACCTTATTTCCCTAAAAATAATGTAAATACAATTAATCCGTTTCCACCCA
>WNWK01057391.1:0-10750 GCA_009830355.1 Cherax destructor
GGGGGGTTGGATTTGAACGGGACTTGCACAATGGTTGGGGTGGGGTGGGGGTTTGTCAGGGCTTGTTGCTTGGATGGCGATGGGTTGGACAAATATTTTTATTGGTGGGTTGGTTTTGACATGGACCTGCCAAGTATGGGCCAGTGGGCCTGTTGCGGTGTTCCGCCTTTCTTGTGTTCTTGTGTTCTTAGTGTGATGTGACTGTGAGGTGTATTCTGCCTCTTTATAAGCCTTCTTCTCACGTTTCCTTTTATAGTTCTTGATAATGTGAGTAGTCACGAAAGCGCTTGGAATTCTTCTATTTTTCATAGTGGTTGTTTTGCATATTTGATATCACCTGTATACTGTGATCTTTTGCATATATATATATATATATATATATATATATATATATATATATATATATATATATATATATATATATATATATATATATATATATATATATATATATATATTAATTATATCAATAACAACACTGCGACTAGCAGAGGATTCGAACCCATATCGTTTTGGCCCTGCCTTGTGGTGAGCGAAAATGACATGACGCCTTAGCCAACAGGGTCACACAATCCTACAAGAACCAAGCACCCAGCCAAGCTAGGTTATGTAAAAGAACACAAGTGCAACTAATATGAGATTTTATTGTGGCAACGTTTTGCTCTCCAAAAGCTTTGTGAAGCTGGCTTCACAAAGTCACTGAAGAGCGAAACGTTGCCACAATAAAATGTCACATTAGTTGCACTTGTGTCCTTTTACCTAACTAGTGAAGTGAATGCTCTGGTGTTGGCAAGAGGTGTGGGATTAAAGATAAAAACTCTAACAAAAAGTGGGAGTTGTCACAGTTGTTTTTGCTGATGACACTGTGTTTTTGGGAGATTCTGAAGAAAAATTGCAGAGGTTGGTGGATGAGTTTGGTAGGGTATGTAAAAGATGGAAAATAAAAATGAACATAGGAAAGAGTAAGGTGATGAGGATAACAAAAATTTGGATATTGAAAGATTGGATTTCAGATTGGAAGGAGGGAGTATGGAGGAAGTGGAATGTATATTTGAGATTGGACTTGTCAGCATATGAGTCTTTGAAAGACGAGATAAATCATAGAACTGATGAGGGGGAAAAGGTGAGTGGTTCACTAAAGAGTCTGTGGAGACAAATAACATTATCCGTTGAAACAAAGAGGGGAATGTATGAGAGTATAGTTATACCAACGCTCTTATATGGAAATAAATGGTATAAAATACCGACACAATGGAAAAATAAACGTTTTAAAGTCTATCGAAAACCTACCAATCAACACGATCTTCTCCACTTCTACTCTCACCACGACACCAAAATTAAACGTGGTGTAATTATGGCTTTTCCTGCGCGCACTCAGAATCTGCAGCAGTGAGTTCCTTGAAGAAGAATGCTCCCTCATTGAACAAGTTTTTCCAAACTTCACTATCCTCGTCACTTCATTAGAGACTGCAGACGACGGGCATTAAACATCTTCAACACACCAGAAGAAGACACTGCTGAGAAGAGATACATAGTCCTTCCCACCAACTCCATTTCCAAACAAGTTTCCAACATTTTTCTAAGACCTCATTCCAGTATCCACCTCCCATCCACCACCATTAAGGACATTACCAGTAACAGACAGGAAAAGCTTCAATCCACGGCAGGGGTATACACAATCCCTTGTAATGGCTGCAGCAAATTATACGTTGGCGAAACATCCGGGAACCTACAAACACGCATTTCAGAACACCAGTACGCAGGCAGATCTGACGACTCAAGAAATGCCTGTGTTCAACACCGAAATTTACACAACCATTTAATCAACTACAGAAACGCAAGACTCATCGCCAGAAAGACAACACGCAATACCGAAGAATCCTAGAATCATCACTCATCTGTATATCCAACAACTTCAACCAGAACAACGGCTTCTACAACATAGCTGAACCTATTGCCAAGAAACTTCTTCAACGCTATCCCACCTAGAACTCAAGAATGGTACACTGCAGGTCCTTTAAGTCACACTATGTTTTCAACTATCACACTACTTTTAAGACTCACATGCAGCTTTCTCCACCTGACCCAGCATTCTCCACCTGACTGTACCCTATATATATCTCCATGTTGCTCATTTTCCAGGTAGATCTGTCTGTGACTCGATAAAACCCACTGCGTGGGCGAAACGTTGTCAATAAAGGATCACATTATACTGCTTATGTGCTCTTATATGGGTGTGAAGCATGGGTGATGAATGTTGCAACAAGGAGAAGGCTGGAGGCAGTGGAGATGTCAAGTCTGAGGCCAATGTGCAGCGTGAATATAATGCAGAGAATCCGTAGTTTGGAAATTAAGGAGGTGGGGGTTACTAAAAGTATTATCCAGAGGGATGAGGAAGGGTTGTTGTGGTGGTTAAGACATTTAGAGAGAAACTAAAGAAATAGAATGACTTGGAGAGCGTATAAATCTATAGTGGAAGGAAGGCGGGGTAGAGGTCGGCCTAGGAAAGGTTGGAGGGAGGGGGTAAAGGAGTTTTTGTGCGAGGGGCTTGGACTTTCAGCAAGCTTGAATGAGCGTGTTAGATACGAGCGAGTGAAGAAAAATGATTTTTATGGCTTGACGTGCTGTTGGAGTGTGAGCAAAGTAACATTTATGACGGAATTCAGGAAACCTGCAGGCCGGACATGAGTCCTGGAGGTGGACAGTACAGTGCCTGTACTCTGAAGGAGGGTGTGAGAAATTACTTTTACGAACTCCACTATTACGTTCATACAAGTAATTTGGGTAGGATACAGCAAAGGTAATTATTACTTACCAATTTTTTATGCACCTCTGAGGTAAGTTGAACTTGAGACACTTTAGGTCTCAGGAAAGTGCCTCCCTCGATGCCCACAACCCTCACACCATTCTCACAAAAGCGGGACCTAAAATTAGTTAATTAAGAAACCAGTAGTTCTGGTAAAAATTATTTTGGGTGGACTGTGTGATTTTTTTCTTTGGCTAACTGAAAATGTGGGAGGGTATAATACAATTAATTTCAACACTATAGTTACATATGGTAAACATACTAATTCCTGGAATTAACTTACCAATCTGGACCACCGGTTGAACACACCCTAACGCTACCTAGCCAGTAAGAAATACGAAGGCCAACGCAATCTACTGTGCTAAAGGTAAGCGGTACTTATCGAAAGACGTGTGGTAGGGAGCCACCGGTGTCTTGCAGTATTTTACAATTTTCCACTATATTACAGTGGTTTCCCAAATATTTTCTTCCCAGTTCGCAGTGTAGGGCGTCACCGCATTATTTTCTGATCTTCTGAGGCCGTTTCACTCCAATTTATCCACGATGAAGACCGATACCATTAGCTGGTTACTGAGAACACTCTTCACCAAATTTCCATTATGGCGTCTCTCCCCTCCGCCCTGCGCAGCCACTGCTGGTTCTTTTTCCACTCAAATTTAAATTTAAATCCCCAGCAACGTATTTTCACATTATTTACATTATAGTAATTTACACACTATAATTCGGGAAATTAATACAAAATTTTCCACAGAGAGGTGTTAATGTTGAAGGTTTTTTATCTGTAGTGTAGTATTATGCGGAATATTGCATTGTTGTAAAATAAAATATTTATATGAGTGTTTAGAGCAAGGCGTCATGGTGACTGGTGTTTGGTTAAGTGTAGGGATAGTATTTTGGGTAAGTTTTAGTCAATAGATTATTTTGGTGATTTTGTTTGTACTCTCATTATATTACATGTAAGGTCTGAATACGTGGAGAGTACAGATAATAGTGTTCTTTGGCTTCAGGCTAAAAGTGAAGCAGAAGAGAAGTCATGGATCCCCACTGTTTGCGTTTGTTTTAACTGTAAACAACTAGTAGCAGTGTGAAGCTATGTTGTAATATGTGATATATGTAGAGGGCAGGTTGTGTGTTGTATATTTAAGGTTATTAATAATATATTATATTTTGGTATGTTACTTTTTTTGCCCTTCCTGATAATCAACATTAGGTGATTTTATCCATCCTTCCTGATAAGAGTATTGACCATCTAGTTAAAGCTTTTGTGAAGACACAAGGGTGGTGTACTTTGTTTAATATTTTAAATTCCCCTAGACAAGGCTTTTACCCCTAGGCGCCAGCATTTAAAAGTGAATGTTGGTGAAAGTGTATCTTCTTTTTTTAGGTCACCCTGCCTCGGTGGTCACCCTGCCTCGGTGGTCACCCTGCCTCGGTGGTCACCCTGCCTCGGTGGTCACCCTGCCTCGGTGGGGAACGGCCGACGTCTTAATAAATAAATAAATAGACAAATATATTGTTAAGCATTTCAATTTTTTTTCACAGTGGTTGTTGTTTATATTGTGATATCACCTGTTTATTTAGATCTTATCATATAATATATATATATATATATAAATATATATATATATATATATATTATATATATAATATATATATATGCGAACTTGCCAAATAGCCAACTTCCCTTAAAATTGAGACTTTTTTCCCCAAAAATTACAGATTTTTTCATTGACATTGATGTACAAAAAACAATTTTTGGACCAAACCTAACCTAACCATTTTTATAGCTAACTTCTGCTCTATATATATCATAAGTTAGTTTTCATTTGTTTAATATTACTTAGAATCAAAGATACATATGTTCGAGTCCATGTTATTTAAGATATCTTCCCAGCGTGTTTTGTTAAGGATACATATACATGTTCTTATTGTTAAAGTTTAATATGGTAAAACACCCTCAAGACCCTCATAGCGGTCTGATTTTGCTGGTCATGACTCCTGCGCATATTGTGATCTGAATTAACTGTCGTCGATTATGTTATATTTCCTACTAGATTATTATTTGAAAATAAGATCAAGTGTATTTTTCATTCTTGTTGCTTCACTGTTTGGTGACTGGAAGCGAACGTTTTACAGTTCATTTGCGTGAGAAAAGTCATTAAAGTTGCTTCCTATCATTTTTTCTGCTATTACACTATTTACTACGTTCTTCCATTTTCATTGTCTTAAGTTGAAATCGCCAAGCAACACGATGATTGGGGCTAAGGCTGAAAGATTTTAAAGACAGTATTCGATTTTTAATAGCTGTTCCTTCAACTGTTGGGAAGTTGTATCTAGCGGTTTCTTTTGGTTCTCAGTCTTTACTGCCTAAATTTCAACTCTATCATCTGTAGTATTTAATAACTCTGTGAAATAAGAGCCAGACTTTTCCCTACCCTTTTATTCCTGTTCTTTCTGTTGCATATAAATAAGTTGTACCCTGATATCCACATTTCGTTGTCAAAGTGTTTTTTTTTGTGTGGGTCTCTGTGAAAGCTGCAAAAATTGCGTTTAACTCCACGAGGTGGATGGTTGAAGGCTAGGTATATTTACATAAAAACAAATAATGTCATTTTTCTTGTTTGTTGTATTTTTGGGTTTGGAGTGAGGGCCACTGACTGTGCCTCTAGTCCAACAAGGCGGTGTGCGAATATTTCTCTCATTTCTTTATTTTTTTCTGCTTCCTTGCACTAAAAAATCTCTTCCTATTGGATGAATATATTTATCATGGTTATTTTGTCATGTTGTGTGGGGTTTGTACAACCCACTCCCCTTCATACGGTATGAAGGGCAGTTTGTGTTGTAGCATTGTTGTTTTTTTAACTGATGTGTAACACATTTCAGGGTGAAAAACTTTACAAGAGGCAGAACAATACAATGCTTGCATCAGATCACATCTTTTCTTTGGATGGTCAAAACTGCAAGTCCCATTCGTTTTTCCAGATATTCCATGTCTACAAACACTCCAAGGGAAGAGTTTGTGCAATTCTGCTTTCTGTTGGCTGGTATATGTGGGATTTGTCTAGGGTGGATTCACAAATGGTGCAGTTTCTAGACCTGCACCAGCACCATCTTCAGCAACTGTACCCGAATCAGCATCACCACCAGCTGGTCCCAGGACTGTACCAACAAGGTCTTCGGCAACTGTACCCGGACCAACATTGCCACCATCTAATTCTAGAACTTCAGCAACAGCGCCCGAACCAGCAACAGCCCTTTGCTGAAACACTTTATATTCCTGAATCCGCCCTGCATGCGCTGGTCTGCAGTTGTGTTTCCCTTCCTTATATGTTACTGTGCAGGTGTATTCCTTGCACACCTGTGCTATGTTGTATATGTTTTTCTTTCTTCCTGTTATGCTCTGTATGAGTATTTCTGCCTCCTCCCCTTCCATGTGCTATTCTGCCTCTGTGCGCCATCTACGACTCCACTCATCACCTCGCCATCTCTTATATGAAAG
This sequence comes from Cherax destructor, assembly GCA_009830355.1. NCBI lineage: Eukaryota > Metazoa > Arthropoda > Malacostraca > Decapoda > Parastacidae > Cherax > Cherax destructor. The sequence goes on from WNWK01057391.1 coordinate 6,306, forward strand.
TGGCATTTTCTCTGGAAAGAATATTCTTTTGTGAGTGTCGCTGTCGTTTACTGCGTATGAAAAACTCTTCCACACTCTTTTGTCTGTCACGCAGATCCAAAAAAAAACCACTTCACTGTTTCAATATCATTGCAGGAGGAGAAGGTGGAGATGTCAGCGCATGAAACATGACACCAACCATGACACAGACAGCAATGTACTCCACACTCAGTGTGCTTGACACCATTGTTACACTGTAGACAGGCTTTAATTATGTTTGATATTTTTTCCAGTAATTGAGTTGAGTGATACTTATAATTACAGTATGACATCAAGCTGATAGTTCAACTTATCGTGACTCTTGGCGATTGTTGACATGTGCAACGCTGTGTACAGTGTGCCACTGACAGCCTCACTCCTCCCCACTGATAAATACTGTGTTGCCTATCATTTGCTACTGTTATTTGGCTATTAATACTGATAGTACAAACTTGACTCATGTGGGACATCTGTCAGCTCACACGGGTATCTTTACTAAGTCTGTCAGCTCACACGGGTATCTTTACTAAGTCTGTCAGCTCACACTGGTATCTTTATTAAGTCTGTCAGCTCACACTGGTATCTTTACTACGCCTGTCAGCTCACACTGGTATCTTTATTACGTCTGTCAGCTCACACTGGTATCTTTACTACGCCTGTCAGCTCACACTGGTATCTTTACTACGCCTGTCAGCTCACACTGGTATCTTTATTACGTCTGTCAGCTCACACGGATATCTTTACTGCCGATCCGTCGGCAGTAAAGATACCCGAGTGTTGCATGTGTTGCAAATGGAGCTACTTTATGAGGTGACCACATGAACTGTATCACCAGTGTTAAGCTCAGGAACACCACCAGTTATTGCTTCATTACCAGTAACTCATTTATTACATAATAAATGCTTTTAGCTTTCATATGTATTAAAATTCATGAATGGTAATAACATTATCAGGCTAAAGAGCTCGTGAGTGTTTCTATATTCGTTTTGCTTCCTTTGACTAAACCTGATTACTTTCCATTTCCCAGGCGAAGCATCAGACTGACGGGTTTAGTGTTTCACCATGGATATAAAACTTTCTTTCTGTTCCATTGTGTGCAGATGACGTGATATAAACCTTGGTAATTAATTCCGAAAAAGTGGTTTAAAATGTTAAGTAGGTGAAGACTGGGACATATTTCTTAGAAAATGTTACGGTCCTGGGGCCTTGATCACTTCTCAGGACTGAAACGTCTTCTAATATGGCCTAGTGTTTGTTTGCGTGTCTGTTTCAACCAGATAACCTGGATGGGAGAAGAATAGCTGCCACGTTGATCGGAGACCTGGCCGCCATTACATGACGGAGGATCGAGCCTCTATCACTGACAGCGCTCAATGACCCACACTAGTTTACAGCTCCATGAGATCATAACACCTAAGAGATGGAAATATTGTGGAATATGAATTCTGAACCAGGTGCTGTGAGAGAAGGAGGGAGGAAAAGTCTGAGGGGAGGGAGGGAAAGTCTGACGGGAGGGAGGAAAAGTCTGAGGGGAGGGAGGGAAAGTCTGACGGGAGGGAGGAAAAGTCTGAGGGGGGAGGGAAAGTCAGAGGGAGGGAGGGAAAGTCTGAGGGGATGGAGGGAAAGTCTGAGGGAGGAGGGAATCTCCGAGGGAGGGAGGGAATCCTCGAGGGAAGGGAGGAAAAATCTGAGGGGAGGGAACGAAAGAAGAGGTGAGACAACAAAAGCATAGGATAGCAGGAGGGACGAAAAGAGAAATGAATTATTGGACAAGATGGGAAGGGAATGAAATATGGGGGGGGAGAGAGAGAGAGAGAGAGAGAGAGAGAGAGAGAGAAGGAGAGAATGGGACAAGTACATCCCTTTATCATACGAGGACTCCATAGTGTACCTAGTGGAACAGTTTGGGAATAGTTCAATAACAGCCCTCGCTACTGTGCACCTAGCATTATTGTGCAAAAGCTTCATGTGCTCTCACTGTCCATCCGAAATCTTTTTTCAGAGCTGACTAGTTGACTGCATCCCGTGTGTGATATATTACCCTGATAGATCACGCTATTCACGATGACCTACACGACCTCTGGAAGCAAATAATTAAAGCTATAGTACCACTCTTCATTAGTAAGCTAAGAGCACCCTGGGTGAGAGTTCACAACCCATAGTAGAGCACCCTGGGTGAGAGTGCACAACCCATAGTAGAGCACCCTGGGTGAGAGTGCACAACCCATAGTAGAGCACCCTGGGTGAGAGTGCACAACCCATAGTAGAGCACCCTGGGTGAGAGTGCACAACCCATAGTAGAGCACCCTGGGTGAGAGTGCACAACCCATAGTAGAGCACCCTGGGTGAGAGTGCACAACCCATAGTAGAGCACCCTGGGTGAGAGTGCACAACCCATAGTAGAGCACCCTGGGTGAGAGTTCACAACCCATAGTAGAGCACCCTGGGTGAGGTGCACAACCCATAGTAGAGCACCCTGGGTGAGAGTGCACAACCCACAGTAGAGCACCCAGGGTGAGAGTGCACAACCCACAGTAGAGCACCCTGGGTGAGAGTGCACAACCCATAGTAGAGCACCCTGGGTGAGGTGCACAACCCATAGTAGAGCACCCTGGGTGAGAGTGCACAACCCATAATAGAGCACCCTGGGTGAGTGCACAACCCATAGTAGAGCACCCTGGGTGGAGTGCACAACCCATAGTAGAGCACCCTGGGTGGAGTGCACAACCCATAGTAGAGCACCCTGGGTGGAGTGCACAACCCATAGTAGAGCACCCTGGGTGAGAGTGCACAACCCATAGTAGAGCACCCTGGGTGAGGTGCACAACCCATAGTAGAGCACCCTGGGTGAGGTGCACAACCCATAATAGAGCACCCTGGGTGGAGTGCACATCCATATTAGAGCATCCTGGGTGAGAGTGCACAACCCATAGTAAAGCACCCTGGGTGAGAGTGCACAACCCATAGTAGAGCACCCTGGGTGAGAGTGCACAACCCATAATAGAGCACCTTGGGTGAGTGCACAACCCATAGTAGAGCACCCTAGGTGAGAGTGCACAACCCATAGTAGAGCACCCTGGGTGAGGTGCACAACCCATAGAAGAGCACCCTGGGAGAGAGTGCACAACCCATAGTAGAGCACCCTGGGAGAGAGTGCACAACCATAGTAGAGCACCCTGGGTGAGAGTGCACAACCCATAGTAGAGCACCCTGGGAGAGAGTGCACAACCCATAGTAGAGCACCCTGTGTGAGAGTGCACAACCAATAGTAGAGCACCCTTGGTGAGAGTGCACACCCATAATAGAGCACCCTGGGTGAAGTGCACAACCCATAGTAGAGCACCCTGGGGAGAGTGCACAACCCATAGTAGAGCACCCTGGGTGAGTGCACAACCCATAATGAGCACCCTGGGTGAGAGTGCACAACCCATAGTAGAGCACCCTGGGTGAGGTCACAACCCATAGTAGAGCACCCTGGGTGAGAGTGCACAACCCATAGTAGAGCACACTGGGTGAGTGCACAACCCATAGTAGAGCACCCTGGGTGAGAGTCCACAACCCATAGTAGAGCACCCTGGGTGAGAGTGCACAACCCATGATAGAGCACCCTGGGAGAGAGTGCACAACCCATAGTAGAGCACCCTGGGTGAGAGTGCACAACCCATAGTAAGCACCCTGGGTGAAGTGCACAACCCATAGTAGAGCACCCTGGGAGAGAGTGCACAACCCTATAGTAGAGCACCCTGGGGAGAGAGTGCACAACCCATATAGAGCACCCTGGGTGAGGTGCACAACCAATAGTAGAGCACCCTGGGGGAGTGCACAACCCATAGTAGAGCACCCTGGGTGAGAGTGCACAACCCATAGTAGAGCACCCTGGGTGAGAGTGCACAACCCATAGTAGAGCACCCTGGGTGGAGTCACACCCATAGTAGAGCACCCTGGGTGAGTGCACAACCCATAGTAGAGCACCCTGGGTGAGAGTGCACAACCCATAGTAGAGCACCCTGGGTGAGAGTCCACAACCCATAGTAGAGCACCCTGGGTGAGGTGCACAACCCATAAGAAGAGCACCCTGGGAGAGAGTGCACAACCCATAGTAAGCACCCTGGGTGAGAGTGCACAACCCTAGTAAGGCACCCTGGGTGAGTGCACAACCCATAGAAGAGCACCCTGGGAGAGAGTGCACAACCCATAGTAGAGCACCCTGGGAGGAGTGCAACCCATAGTAGAGCACCCTGGGTGAGTGCACAACCAATAGTAGAGCACCCTGGGGAGAGTGCACAACCCATAGTAGAGCACCCTGGGAGAGTGCACAACCCATTAGACACCCTGGGTGAGGTGCACCCATAGAGAACACCCTGGGGGAGTGCAACCCTATGAACCTGGGGGTGCAACCAATAGAGCACCCTGGGTGAGAGTCCCAA